>VXAX01000812.1:841337-871250 GCA_013399835.1 Leptocoma aspasia
CGCGCCCCTCTCCGCCCCCCTGCGCGCTTCCCAGCCGGCCCCGCTCAAGGCGATGAGCCGGCCTCGGCCCCTCCGCGCCTCCCCCCTGCCCCGACCCCAGCCGGCGTGTCCGGGGGGATTTAAGCTGCTGGAAGCGAACCCAAAGAGATCGGAAGCGTGTGCTGTGTGCTCTGGAAAAATAACTAGTTTCAGATTGATGAAGGAGTGACAATTTCAAGGCTAACGTTGGCACTGCCCAAGCCAGAGCGTGGGGAGCTCGCCAGGCTTTGCTTTATATTGTCTGCTTTTCTGAAGAGAAGACAAAGATGGATAGAGAGACATTGAAAAGCAGGAGGCGTATTTCAAACAGTTCAATAAAGAGGGTTGTCACTTAAAGACAAGAACCATAGTGCTTTGATGACTTTGTATTAGCCTTACCGTTTCAAATAAGTGACTCTACTCTCTTTGCGGAATTCACCGAGTTTTAGTAGATGACACTTCAGTGAAGCCGCTTTAGACAGAAATGAGAGTTCGTAACTGCGGGGCAAATCTTCTCCTCGGGAGGGTTTTACATAGAAGATTGCCGACCAGGGGCTTTTTTTCTTCCCGTTCTTAAATTAAGGAACCTCGGTAAAACAGAGGTTTACAATTTACGTGGAACCGCTGTATGAAGTAGGGAAGAACGCCCCGCCTCCGTGTGAATGTAAAGAAAGCGAAAGAGAGACCTCGACACGACGGCTGAAACACTGCCTCCCGGCAGAGCCCAGCGACACAGGCGCGGTCTTTCCAAACCAGTTTCTACATCCTCGGAGGAAGCACCGACACAGAGTGCTGGAAATAAAGTTGTATGGAATCCACAGGCAGCCTATGCGTGCTCCACGCACACCAGGTCACGGTCCCACGCGTACGCGCAGGCTGTCCCCTCAGGTCCCCTCAGGTCCCAGCAGGTCCCCGGCCCTTCCCGCCGTGTTCTGGTGGGACGATACCTTCCCTCTGCCCGGGGGCAGCCGGGGTGCCGCAGCCCCGGAGTGTGCGCGGTGGGAAGGGAGAGATGTCGCAGCCCTGCCGGGGGAGATTTTGCTGCCAAACTCGATAATTATTTTATATATATATAGATGTAAAATCTCTTTTAAGATGAGGAACCCCGACCGCTGCAGCCCCCCAGGCTTTGAAGGCACAGCGAAAGGACTTCACTGTGGGTTTGAGAGAACCATTTAGTCACTGTTTCATTAGGCACTATTTGAACCTTGCAACATGTGGTAATTTCTGGGGCAAGCTGAAAAGGGGGGATTATGTAGGAGGGACACAAGGAAATTAGCTAACGGTTAATTTAACTCGTTTTCTGGTAGAATTTTCGATACATTCCTAATTGACTGAGGAGGCAGGTGAAGTCTTCAGTTCCAGGCAGACTCATTCACGGTGAGAATAAATGGCTCTTTTTCAACTCTCACTGCTCACAATATATCATCAGGGAAAAGACATGCAATGAATATGTTGATTTAGGGTTTTTTTATCATTATTATTAATGGAATTACACCCTGCTACGCAGGTGTGAGGGTAAAACCTATACTGCGATGAAATCAGATTAACAATGAAATGAGAATTTTATTAGCTTTCTATGTCATATAGACCTGGATTTAAACTGTCAAAACAAGAAACAAGAGGGGGGGAAAGATAAGTCTGAAGAAAACAATGCCAGTCAGCGGGCAGAAGTAGTAGCTTGGATTCCAAATGGTAATTAGCTGTAATTCACGGTGAATATTGACACTCTGTACTCTACACCATTTATATCAAATAGAGAATATATGATTAGCACATAATGGCAAATCTCTTTTGAGTCCGGGGTTTACTCATTAATCCTCGCCACAGAAATTTACTATGAAACCGGAACACTTGGTCGTAAGGTCCGAGTTTTAATAAAAGGTCGTGTCGGAAATAAACTCTGTCTAACATTCTTGCCGTGTTCGCAAAGGGAAAGGGATCCGGCCGGATCGGAGTGTCCCGGGGGCGTTTGGGAGCAGCCCGGGGAGCAGCGGAAAAGCAGCTGTGATCCTGCACCGGGCAGCTTCGGACAGCGGTGCGCTGAAGGTGACTCTGTCCTGGGGGCTGTGGGGTGGAGATGGCCCTGTGCTGGGGGCGGTGGGCTGGAGGTGACCCTGTGCTGGGGGCTGTGGGGTGGAGGTGGCCCTGTGCTGGGGGCGCTGGGCTGGAGGTGGCCCTGCGCCGGGGGGGNGCTATAGAAAATGGAGGTATTCTGCATGACAAAACCCAATTAAGCTCGCTATTCAGGACTTCTGCAGCTGGTAGCCCATTGGGAGAGTGGGAGGAAACGCGAATATATTCATTATGCGAAGGGGCGGTGAAAAGTACCAACAACCGCGGGTCTGGGTTGGGTGTTGGGTATGTTTGTTTGGTGTTTTATGTGTCATTCCCGTTATCTATATATGTAATTTGGTGGCAGGGGTGGTAGGAGGAGGAGGGACGGGGTAGGCGCTGCCCGGGGCGCACAAGTCCCGACCCACGGAGTCCCCAGCGGGCCGGGTCTCACTCACAGCAGCAGGAGCATCCTCTTGCAAAGAGGAGCAAGGAAAGCTGCCCGCCAGGCTGCAGGACAGCACTGTGAAACTGTCGATTAATATACTAGCAAAGCTGTCGGTTTTCTGTAAGAATTCTCTCTCTCTTTCTTAATTGTCACTCAACAGGGGTCAGCTGTGAACTGCCAAGGGGCTTTCACAGGCTGAGGGGCATGAAACACCAGGGTGGACTGAAGGCCATCCAGACAAAATACTGGAGACCAAACACTAAGATTAACCCAGGCAATTCATTTATTCATTTGCTTTCCAGTTCTATCTTCCTGAGCCAACAGGCCATAATATATGCATAGCTGTAGTTGGTATGTAAAACACAATTTCCCAAAGTGTCTGAGAAATAGCTTACATGTTACAGTCATCTTACCCTAAATAATCTGACTCCTATAATAGCAGAGGAATTTTAGCTCACACCTATGTGCCACTGCACACAGAATTGTGTTTGGGACCACAGAGTCTTCAGCCCTGGCCACCAATGCGTATATGTGAGCACAGATCATTCCCTTTTGTTCTGTAGAAATATAACTTGACAGAGAAAATTCCATCTCTCCATGCTCCCAGTCTTCTCAAAATGCCATGAAGTTTAAGCCAGAATGTGGTTGACCACATGTGCAGAAAATGCAAATAGCATTAAGCCAAGGAGTATAAGACATGTAAAATGCATTCGAACAAAAGTTGGTATTCCATTTTTTCTCCAGTGTGTTTAGATTTTAACTAACCTACCACCCTTTTTGTATTCTTATAAAACAGTTTTCAGAGTAGTCATGGCTTCATATCCTCAGTGTTGCTACAGAAAATCAAGTAGAGATCTCCAGTTTAGGTACTGTGAAGAAAAGAGACATTTCTTTTTTTTGTTTCCATTCCCTTGAAAAACCAGTCTTGGCTTTTGATACATATTCTGGAGTGGATAGACAGGCATTCTATGCTGACTTGGTTTTAACTAGTAATCATAAAGACACCACAATGTGTCTTAGACATTTTTCAAATTAAATATGTGCTTGCCTCAACCAAATACAGGAGAACAGTGTAGGTGAGTCAATCTTGCTTGTCTAAAATCTCTAATAACCCTGAGGGGAGCTAGAAGAGTAACAGAAAAAATTGCTACTTGATGCCATTAAGATCAGTTTTAATTTTGCTGTCCTCATTCTCACCCACTGTCATAGTTTTGTTTTGAAATTGCATTTTTTGACAGTCAAATGAAAAGCCATAAGGAAGGGTGGTTTTCTGTTGTGTTGTGGTGTTGTTTTTCAGCACAATCTGCCAATTTCGTATTACCAGTTTAAAACCATTATTGAATTCTGCTGCCATTAAGAGAAGATCACAAGAGTTTTTGGGTGTTTTGGTATTGACTATTTTCTCTTGCTAAAACATTTTTCAAGATCTGATTTGTCTTTCGTAATTAATGCAGGACAGAGTGGATTTAGGCAATGTACAGTTTAATAGATTGTGGCAATTCAATGCACTGGATTTTTAGCAAAAGTTGTCAGATTGCAGTAAAAGTGTCATATTTTTTTCTCTTTTCCAATTGCTATTAAATATGAGTAAGTGATTGCATGCACAAAAAGTAGCTCTCAAGCTTTTTTTTTTTTTCCTTTCTTAGGCAAAGGTGAAATGTATTGGGTTCCAAATGTGTATTACTCTGCGCTAGTCTGCCTCAGCAATGGATTGCTTCCTGAGACAGTCTCCCAGTTTGTGATAAAATGAGCAGACCTTTTTATCTTCAGAACTTATTATCAGAATGAGTTTAAGCTAGAAATTTGATTTGGGAATGGAACTCAGACCTTGCAGGTCATTACAGAGCTGCCATTATAGATGAGCTTGAGAAGAAAGAAACTCCCAGCTAAAGATCTTTTCCAAAACAGGCACTGAGTCCTTCAAACACCTTGATTTGGGACTTGATGCTTTTGGAAATATTCAGGAACAAGACTGAGATCACCACCTTCATACTTGGAGTGTTTCTTTATTGTCTGTACTATCAGCATAGGTAATAGGGCCAGCAGGTTTTGGAGGTGTCTCCATGGGGTGGGAGGACATGTGGTCGGTCCCCTGCCACAGTGCTGACCTGAGCCACTTGATGCTGCTGAGATTAGAGCAGCAGTGCTGGAGCTCACCATCCTGAGGGTACAGGACGCTGTCCCATCAGACAAGCAAAGGGGGTGATGCTATTTTTTGCGTTGAGGGAAATCCTGTATGAGTAAGTGAAAGTGAACCCTGAGAAGTTCAGGCTGCCAGTATGAAGCGTGTCAGCCTTGTTTATGCTGGAGTCTCATGACAGAGGACAGTGTTGTTGCTGTGAAAGATGGTCTTTCCCTCTGTTCATTCACAGTTCTCTGGAATGTCCCATGTTTTGCTCTTTTTTCTTGTCTATGGAAACTTCTGCCCTTGCCTTCATTCCATTTCTTGAGAAATATACAAAATCAGAGGACGTGATCAGGTCATCCTGTTTACAGCCCTGCACCTACATGAGAGGAAAGAGCATCAATACATCTGTATGACTTCTACACTTTTCCAATTGGCATTGGCTTATAGATCCCAAAATTTCAGGGGAGCTGAGTGGGTGGGACAAACTTGAGAGACAGACAGATGAAGGTTCAGACAGATGGCTGTCATAAATTTAGTCTCTTTAGAATATGAGATTTACAGTATCATCTGCTGGCAGAACCTGCACTCCCATAGCTGCTAGGTCAAAGTTGAGGTGGTTTAAATAAAACTTGCAGTGTAAATGAAGGCTTTTTCCAGAGGAAAACCTCTGCTGTGCTTGAGATACAGGAATATCAGCAGGAACCACGGTCTGCCTGAAGCCATAAAGATGACATACTTTGATGGTCCTTTGCCCGTAAGAGCTAGGGGTTTTGAATTAAAAAGAAAAGACTTGCATAAAATTACAGGAAGAGGAGAGAGTAAACATAGTGCATATTTAGAGCAAAGGACAGCACTGATCTGTTGTTGTTTTCATAACTGTTTTTTTCCCCTTGTTAATCTTGTGTTTAATTCTTCCCATACTCTAAAGAGATTCACTTTTTTTTCCCCTTATGTTAGTGTTCTTCCTGATGCCCTTCTCACCAAGGGAAACTCCAGGGCACTTGAAGAAATTTGAAATTAAGGACTATTTTTTTGTGTAAAAGGTAAACAGGAGATATAGATGTTTGAAAACTATATTTGTCTTACCCTAATTTAGAAGGGCCAGCTTCAGCTTTGCCAGCCTCTGCAGCAAGCCACAGTCCTCAGCCAGCATGTCCCTCTCTGTGTCTTCACCTTGGTTTTCCCATTTCATCTTATTCAAGTTTCAGCTTACCTTGAGGGAACTTGTGAATATTCTAGGTCACATTTTGCAGTAATAGTTTTTTTTTAATTTTCATAGCAAAGCAGGGTGTATTATACCCCAGCCTGTCTATTATATAATGCTGTCTTTCACAGAATTAACAGCACAGAAACAACTGGTTTTGCTGGATTTGTGTTATTCCCTTTTTCTTTTTTGAAGGTTATTTAGGAATGAGATAAGGAAATGTTTCTCTTTCACCTCTTAAGATCTTTACTTTTTGGAAACAAGGGGAATAATGTTGGGCAATGGTTTATTGTTCTTTTGTTGGTTTTATACACATGTGTTCTATTACACATATGCATGCACAGTTCTTTCTACACATCAAAAGGAACTATAAAAACTAACCGAAAATTTTGTATTTGAAAAGATTATTTGCTAATCAAAATGGTATACATTTGCAAAGACATTTTTTGGCAGGGGGCACCGCCAAACCTACCGAATTAACAGCTCTACAGATGGGCAACATTCAGGTCTGAAACAAGGAGTGAAAGAAGACCTGGTCCAGCCAACTCGGAGAGGGCCTTTAATGGGAAACTGTCATTGGACCAATTTGCTCCAAGATAGAATTTGAACTAATGCCACCTAATGGAGAGTGGGAATCACTGCGGCAGAAGAAAAGACTGAAGTTCAGGGGAGCTGGGTGGTTCCCCCCGGGCTCTCTTTGGAAGGTATGATGAAAGCAAAAGGTGAAAGTTGAAAAAAAAAAAAGTGGAGAACAAAAGTTTTCCCTAAGAAAAGGAGTATTTTGATTCATTGGTGATTTTACTGTTCAGGCTGCCAGACTGTATAAAAGAGGGAACAGGAATGACCATCAAATCAAAGAGGGGACGGGGATTTGAAAACTTCATTGTTATTGTAGCTAGAAGAGAAAATGGCACAACATGAATCCATTCTAGGGGCAATGATTGTAAATGAGAAAGGGAATGGCACAAAGGTAACCCTTTCCAGTCCTAACAAGGTACACTTGTGTGGTCCTAACACCCTTTGGCTCTCTATTTTGTGTAATTTGCTGGTTTCTTTGCTAGAATGACTGCGTGCTTGTAGCCCTGGAGCAGTGAATTAGCAAATACATTTTCATCTTTGGAAAACAGAAGTTTCCATTATAATTACATTAATGCTAACCAATAAATATATTTTAACTGTTCTATAGCATCATGAAAGAGATGTTACAGTGACTAGAGCAATACTTTCTGTATCCGCCTATTCCATCCACTTAGAGCACTCCAAAAATGGGATGTTTCTGCTAAGATGAACTGTATTCTCAGCAAAAAAGGTCAAGGGGCAAGCATTTCAAAGCCTGTGCCTGGCTCAGATATGTGCAAACACAACTGGAGCTACAAACAAACCTTGAAGTGTCCATGCAAACATAAGTTTGCACAAGCAAAGCAGGATGTGCATGTAAATGGGAGTTTGCTCACATACACTAACTAGCTGGAACAGAAAGCAGCAGGAAGGTTTTGCTTTAATTATTTTAGAAAGTGAAGCAGGATGGTGATATTTGCCTGGGCCACTTCACGCTGGTGGCCAATTCCCATCCTCTTGGAAAGCACTGAGAAGGCTTTGCTGGTTTGTAGGCACAGCTTGGTGGGTTTGTATACAGCTAGAAGAAAAGTGGGGCAGGAATTTAGGAGTGAATTACATGAGAGTCAAACAGATCCTTATGGAAAATCTCCTGGGGACTGTTAGAGAGCTGTTGACTGTTAGAGAGCTGCTAAATCTTAAAGCCATATTCGGAGTAGGGCTGCAGCAGGACTGAGAGTTAAGTGTGGGTCAAGGTGAAAGCCAAGTCTCTCCAGTTAGGTAATTCTCTAACTCTCATGGTATGTTTTTGTAGACCTTTTGAATTTGTTAACATAATTTGTTAAAAACTGATTAAAAGATTTTGTGACTACTACAGATATCTATGTATCTCTATATCTCTCTATATATACTTGGCATATTATCAGAATACTCAGAAATCCCAGCATTATACATCTAGCAAATAAATAACAATTTTAAGGGCTACATATGGGGGAAAATATAGGTTAAGTTTATAATGTAAATTATATAATTAAAAAAAAGATGTTAGCTTTGAGATCCAGGTATCCTACTAAAGTTTTACCGCAAATTTTGGGAGATATGTATATTTCTGGCATTCAGTGTGAAAACTTGCAGCCTTTGCTTTGAAGATGGTGAGGCACTATAACAAGTGCCCATTCATTCAAAAAACCAAGAAAATACAAATACAAAAAAAATTACATACACAAAAACACCTTTGGTGGAAATACAATTTTTTTCTGGTTTTGTTTTTTTCTTTCAAGTGGAAATGTGTGAATGGAAATGGTTATTTTCCATTAATACTGAATGGTAACTATTTAAGCACACACCTGAAAACAATTTTATTTTAAGAACAACAACCCAAGGAAAAATAAAATAACATGTAAAAAGCACAGGTTTGGCCCATTTCAGCACACTTATTTTCCTTCATGGACTGTATTCCATCCTGCTTGAATAAACTCTTAGACTGGATGCCTGAAGTGGGACAAAATGAACCCTCACTGGCAGGATGAAAAAAACAAAGTACAAGAATTGGTGATGCTATATATTTGCCAGGGTGTCAGAGCTGCCTGTTATTCCACGTTTCCCTAGACTGCAAAAATGTGAGAACTGTCAAAAACAAGACAACCACCCACCCTCTGCTCTATGTAGTGATTATAAAATATTGTAAGTACGCCTTGGCATTTACACACATACTTTCTTATTCTTTTTTTTGTTGTTGATGACATAGAGTATACAACATTGTCAAGGGAATATTTTTACTTTTAATAGGCCTTAACTATTCAGCAGTGTGTTCAAATTCTTTGGAAAACAGTCATTATACTGCATAGAGGGTTTCAGCTTGAAATACTCAGTGTCAGAGAGAGACACACACTTCACTGGAAGGAAGCATCTGTCGCTGTGAACACAAAAGCTGTCTTGTTTATAGTGTTTCAAGTGAACCATTTCAGAGGTACTGTAGTAGATTTACAAGATGAGTTGACAGTGCTATTGTTAATCCCACTCATCAGTGTAAGTGTACAGGGATTTCCCCTTGGGAATCAGAATACTTTCTTATCTGATGACTTCTTTACTGCCCTGGTCCTGCTTCTACTTCTGCAGTAGGTCAGCTAAAGGCATGTGCTCTAAAGAGAAATCTTGAGAGCAGTTTCTAACTAGAGGGAGCAGGGGATTGATACTCTTAGTATTTAATGTTCATTGCATTTCTCATCACTATGGCTATACACTGGAGATGTTCCCTTTTAATTAGAGAATTCAGTATTGTTTGAGCACACTTCAGAGGTTAAGTATGTGATTAAGTGCTTTCCTGAATCACTCTCTGGAGACACCTATCTCTTTCCATGTATGCAGAGGCCACCAGCTCAGCTCGGATACCTGCATATAGAAGGCTAGAGCTGGCTACTCTAAGTTCCTTCTTGGTGGATATGACTGTGAAAGGAGGCTAGACAGTTTTTCATTTCCAGATCACATATATCAAGTTTCATCAGCCAATGTCTTCCTCTCCAGGTCTGTCTGGCAGCATAAAAACTTCTTTCAAACTGGCTTTACACTCCCTTGGGCAAATTCTGCTGCTCATTATGCTAGAGCTCTGAAGGCTGCAGCAGCGGGTGTCTTCTGCTCACAACTTTGTCTGGCCCTCCCACTTGCTTTCTTACTGCTAAATGTTAATCCTTAATGTTTGGGAGAAAAGTAATTGTGGATGTATTCCCTGCCAGCTCAGAAATTATTATGAGATTTTCCTACATTTTACCCATTGTTTTGGGTAGTGACACAGAAAGAGATGGGAGGATTTTTCACGTGGGTTTTTTTTTTTTATGTGGGTGGGAGGTCTATTTTCCAGTCCTGCCTTGTCCAGATCCCATATATTCATCTTCACCTCTGTGAACTTTTTATGGATCTTCCTGGGGAAGGTTTAGAGTGCATAGTAGCATCTCAAAAGGGTTTTGTTTTGGATCAGGTGATCTAACAGAGGAAATCTGGAATAATTTGATTTAGGAATAGCAGTTATGGGCAGATGCATAGTCAGTCTGGTGTAGTGATTAGACATTAGTCATTTGGTAGGCAAGAAATTAAACTCACTGGCCAGAAAATGTGGAATAAGTGAGGTCAAGACCCTTGCTCCTCCCAGTTCCTCCAACCCCACCCAACCTGTACAATGACTGTCAGAGTGTGGGATGTGCTTCAGAGTGAACTCATCAGAGCAGCTCAGACTTGCTTGCTATATGGCATGTATGTCAGGAAAGAACGGGGACTGGGGTTTTCTGGTCTCACCATCATGAAGTCAAGAGCTATTGAGCCAACGCTGCTCATGCAGCCTTGGTAGAGAGGCAAAGATTGGGCAAAGACCTAAGAGGCCTGATTGGTATCTACTGTGCTGTTTTGACAACTTTATAGGAAAAAAAAGAGAGGGTAGTACCATATTTATCTGATACATTAACTTCTGTGAAGTTTTAGTTAGAAGCACCTTTGCACATGATATAGATTAGTTACAGATGGAGAGAGCACATACAGGATAACACATTACATACACTTTTATTAATGACATTTCTTCTTCATTTTGATGTTGACCTCAGTTTCAGGTCATCTTCACAAGTTTTTTGTGTTGGGCCCCAGATTTACTCTGCATGTGTATTGTCCAGACTGGGAGGACTTCATATTCTTTGCTTCCTTTTCTTAAACACTGCTAATTCATGAAGCACTTCTGCAGTATCACAAATTTGGGAAACCCATTCTGTACACCAGTAATTGAATCCAGCATGTTGAAAGAAACTTCCTTGTGATGGGCAAGAAAGAATGATACCTTTTTAATAGAAAAGATTCTGTATTTTAAAATGCAAGCATATATGTATAAAGATTTCTTTTTCAACTACACATAATACAGATGAATAATAATTTTAACAGGTGCTTAGTTTGAGAAGTCTCTCAGGTGATTTCCTGGAGTAGTTTATATAAAATGGCAGGTAACATACAACTGCTTTATTCTCTTACCTAATTCTCCTTTCATATATCAGAGGTGCAGCAATGGTGTTATTTCAATGGGATTCCTCCTGATTTGGACCATGTAGGCAAGAGTGGGATCTTTTTATGCTGAGCTGATGAACATTTTGTTAAACTGCTCAGGAAAATATTTTGACTGATGAGAGAAAATGCCTGTAATACAGCACTCAATATGTTCACTTGGCATTGCTGTCATTTAAAATAGTGGGCTGAGCTTTGACAACATGAATGTTTGTTATCTTTTCCCAGGAAAGTAAAAATCTTTCTTCATTTCAGTGGTGCAAAAACTGGCCTATCAAGAAAATATTGTCATTTCCAGAAGATAATTTTCAGATTTACGGGGTTAAGTCCCTTACAGTTTGATTTAAAATATAGTTGTAATGAACTGTGTGAAGGTTTCAAATTATGCATTAGAGCAGTATTGCTTTTTGCAGTAAAATGACAACTGTTATTTCTATTCCTCTAGAGTTCATAAGAGTTATAGCCTCTTCCTGGAATTTGGAAAGTGCCGATTCACTCCACTTTAAAAGCAATTTTAAAGCATGGTGGGAAAATATTGCATACCACAGCTCCTTTGAGCCAAATTGCCACTGCTGCCTTTTTAACACTTAGAAAGTGCAACACTAGTGAGAAACCTGCAATCATAGACTTTCTTCTCTCATAGAAACATAATCAACATAAACATCAACATAAACAGTCTCAAGAAGGAATAAGACTTGACAAAACCAAAGTTGGGGAAAATATTACCCCACCATATTGGTGCTGCTGTGTTTAGGATGGCAGGGATCTTTTTCTGCTTAGAAACCCATAGCAGATGGAGCAATCCCATTCTCCTTTTACACTTGCCTTCTCTCCTGTAAGAACTGAAATGTGACAAAAGAAGTCAGTAAAGGATTTTTCCAGTTTTATTTGCAATTGCTCTACTTGCATTTGATGCCTTTTTATCAATATGAAGTTGAATCCCAAATTCCTGATTGCAGGCTGAGCTACAGTTTTGCTTAAGAACAAAACAATTATACCAGTGTAGAAGGCTGCAAGCATTGCCTGGGATAGGATGTTTAGGATTTGGTACACTGTTTTTAAGGGAGAAAAAGACACAGACACTTCTAGATGACAGACCAAGGCAATATTTCCAGGGTAAGCTCCTTGGAAGCAGCTGAGTCTGCCCATGGAGCACCTCCCATAAAGTCATTCCTTTCTTTTATAGTCAACAGAGATTGACCAGGTAAACTTAATTGGCTTAACGAGGTGATTTTGGCTAACCTGAGCCATTTTAGGAGAAACACATCAGGGAGCAATCCTCTGAGCAGCTGTGTGGATAGGAGAGAAACTGGTGGAGTTTGCATGTGGGGATGGGTGCAAGGGGCAGAGGAGCTGGGAAGCTCCAAGAGCCTGTGTGACTGCTGCTGTGACATTAACAAACGATGTCGCTCAGCAGGTCTTATTGGCCTGGGCATGGTGCCATGCAGCTGAGGGGACAATGTGCAGCCAGCAGTAGCTCTGGGGTCTCTGTAGAACACCCTGCTGTGTGGTGTGGACATCTACTTTGTGTTTTCTTCAGGCCATTCATGCTACAGCTGTTTCTAAGAGGTTAAAAATGCCTCAGACTTGACAAGATGCATGGAGTTGAAGTCCAAAATGAAATTATTAATATGTCTAATGTGGGCTCACGAACATCTCAGGTTATTAAATTTCACCTACTTTTCTTTTGGAGTCTGGAACTGATCCAAAGCCTACTGCAGCCTCTGGAATTACTCCAGAAAGTTCAATGGGTTGTGATTCAGGCTTTGAGTCAAGCCTCAACTTTATGCATTTTTAATTATTGAAAGGACTCTAATCCCCTTCTGCCTCCATGTGTGCTGATACAGAGACCTCATTTTTCACTGATTAATGCTGGAATTTGTCACTTTTTTTAGGAAACATGCAGCATTTTCATTCAATGCAGTCAAACTGTGTATTTTTCTAATAGATTTTGTAGGTATGTTAATGGAGTTGTAGCACAGACTTAGGATACAGCTGACACAAATTATTTCTAAAATTCAGTGAGTTGTGAGCATAGAAACAGATGTATTATCCTTCAGCTTCAAGAGATCTGTAGATCTCTGCTCCCTGAGTTGCAGGTATTGTCCCCAGAGGTGAAAGGTGAGTCACACTCACAGAGGTGTATCAGCATCGCTGTTCAGATAAGTATTCCCAAAGCTTTGAGGAAAAAAAAAAAAAAAGTGGCTGGTTGCTAGAGTAATGAAAAACAGGCATTTGCCTCACACCATTGACAAAAATAGCAAGTGGAATGCAGAAAATTTATTTCAAGACAAAATATTTTTGCTTCTGGAAGCAGAAGAGAAGAAGGGGAGATAGAGAAACGACATGGAAACTCACAAAGCAAAGGTGGCATTTGCCATGTGAGCCTGAGCAAGCAAAATGAAATATTTCTCTCCGCCGTGGGAAAATCTTTGTTTTCTGTCAGCAGCAAAGAGGCAACAAGTGTAAGCAAATGAGAAGAGGTTGGCACAGCACCAGCCCATATATAAAATTATTTGAAGAAACTTAGATGTTGAGTGCTGAAAGGGATAGAGAAATCCCTGAGACCACACTGATAGCAGCTATGTTCAGAGTTACTTAAGAAATACCCACAAACTTAATTCCCGTTATCGTTTCAAAAAGAAGATAGAATTGAGTGTTGAAAGAAGAGTGTAAGGGCTAATTGCTTTACAGATATAAATAACATGAAGTCCAGACCATTCTGCAATTATGATTTCCAGTTTTGCCTGATTTAATAGCATTCCTTTACTTATGGTGGTGTAACAAGATGATTCTGCACATGGCCAAGGTTTTTAGTGAAATGCTGTCACCTCCACACCACTTTTGAAGGGCTGTGTGCTGAGAAGGAGTCTTCATAAACTGATGCACTAACAATGTGCTGAGCTGCTCTCAGAGAAGAGTGCCAGGTATCAGTGAAGTTAGCAGGTTGCAGCTTTGGTTCCATTCCTGGTCTTTTTCTTGCCTGCTGTCCCAGCATTTTAATTCGATACTGAAGACTAATCCTAGCTAGCAAGCTTCAGAAAGGTGTAATCTTTCTGACAACCTGCCCGCTAATCTAGGAAATGGTGAGCAAATACTGAACTTCTAACAAGCCAATTAATGAACCATCAGTGCAATTAATAGTTTCCTTTTATTTAGGACCTTTAAAAATCCTGATAAAGAGACAAATACCTCTCTGCGCTGCAGTGGTTTGTGAAGTGTCATAATTCAGCACTAACTCTTAGCATGAGCAAATCTCTGCCTCTTCTTAAAGCTCTGGAGAATCAGATTGCAGTTACTGCAGGCACTAGGAAGGGATGAATTGGTGTATATATAGCAGAGGTTATTGGTGAGGGAGATGCCTCCTCCCCATAAGAGGAGCCATTGCTTCATAGCTTGGCTCTCCAAGCTGGGAATGGGATACAGGAGTTTTGATGCCCACTTCCCTTTGCTCTTCCTTCCTTCTGGCAAAACAAATGCTCTTCAGGATTATATGGAGTCTGAGACTGGGGCCATGAGAGGCTTTTCACCTCTCAGGCTGCTGCAGTGCTCCTGGTGACCAGCCCACCATTTTAGAGGACAAAATAGAAGCACTTTATTTATCATCCTAAACATGTATATCATCAATATTTACTTCATCACTGATGTTTTATTTACCAATATATTTTAGCGTATTTTTTCTTTTGCCTTTTTTTTTTAAAGAAAAAGTATTACTGGTATTTACTCTATTGTTAAATCTTCAAGACATTTATACTTCAGTTTTCAGTTTGACAGACTGAGGTAGCCACGCTCTCCAGGTGTCCTCTCACTTTCAAGGTAGCTCTTCTCCTGTACCTAGGATTTCCCTTTCATGGGTATTCTTAAATACAGCTGAACAAAATCAACCCAGTGCCTTGTAGAATGGCATTTGTTCTTCCATCTGTCTGATGTTAATTTCTATCCTGATATATGCTGTTATCTGTTTGCTTTCATTTATTTATTTATTTATTTATTTTATTTTGGCCATTATGTCTGTAGGAGATCCAAATTATCTTATAAGTTTACAAGTCTTTCTTATATCCACAGCAAAAACTCTTCATATCTTATTGGTAGATGATCTTGCACTTTCTCATGCCAGATTTCATCTTACTTCTCTCGCTTCAGTCCTCAACTGCTTTTCTGCCCATTGTCCTGGTCCTTTTGCCTACCAGTGATTCTTCCCAGCTTGGTGCCAATAGATTATATTGGCAGACTCTTCCTTGCTGTACTGCTCTAGAAGGGCTTTTGAAGAGCAGCTGTGGCCTTTGCAGTCCTTTGTGGCCTCCTGGAAGAGCCACCATGGATACTGTCTGTTGTTCCTTGAGCTTCATCACAGCCTTTACATATAAACAACATCTGGAACTGGAGACTTATTGCACTGTAAATTCTATTTCTGACTTTTTCTTCTACAAGATGGCCTAATGGTTCTTAAAGGAAGTGACCAACTTCGGTGCAGACACCTTTCGATATTTCTGATGATAAATATAAATGAAAGGAGATCACCTAGCTTATTGGCAATTGTGTCTATTTTAAGTTTTGCCTTTTATTCTTAGTGACTCAGAAAACCCCATGTTCTTTCTTTAAGATCTTCCTTCCAATACAGCTAAAGAATACCTTACTGTTTGTTTTAAACATTTTTGTGCTTCTCTATATGAAATTTATGATGACCCTTCCTATTAATTTTCTGCCTAATATTTGCCGGCTGTAATTTATGTTTTATTTATTAGAATCTCAAAAATCTGATTTCACATTTTGACTTTGAGTCTTTCCAACCCTGCCAATTTCTGTATTGTTGTGTGGTAGTCATCTCTCCTGAGCCTCTAATGATCCTTCTTTCCAAGGAACTCCTTGATGCTGGATGTGCAGGGGCTAAGAATCTTCTGGGGTAAAAACTGCCACTGCCACTGGGACCAGTCTGACACAGGAGCTAAGGACCATGACTGTCACCTTGGCTTGTCACCCATGTGGCTGCAGGCTCTGGGACAGGCTTATCTATATTTATATATATCCATTTATAGACATTCGTGTGTCACTCTCATTTTTCAGCCTTCTGATGTTTTCATTCTTGTGATGGAGTTTCTCACGCTGTTTTTTGTAAACATGCACATGTTTTTTTAACTGTCTTCTTGGTTTTCATTCCTTCTCCTGGGAGGAGAAAGATTTGATGGACTTTGTCATTGACCAGTGTGGTTGGAGAGGATGTAACTTCACCTTCCAATCAATGGTTGTTCTCTAAACTCTATATAATGTGAAAACCAAAATAAAGTTTTCTTTTTCTTTGCCTTCACTCAGCTGTGTCTCTGCGTTTTGTGTTGCATGCTAAAGTAACATTCGTGTGTATAAAAAACATCTTTTATGGCAGTATACTAATCTTGACTGATTACATTCTGCAAAAAAACTCCCAAACAAGCCATTGCTGGAAACAAACCCAGGTGTGAAGGGAAAATGTACATAAATTAGGAAAGTTGATTGATAAAAGTATGCTTGGATATATAAGTACATGGAAGGCTGCAATAATAAATTGCTTTTTTACATGGTTTATTCATATGGTTCCCTATGTTTTATTTTTTCAGTTCTTTAGACAGTAATGAACCTGGTTTTAGTAGTTTCTGTATTAGTTAGAATATCAAATAATAGATTATTGTAATCTTTTTCTGGAAGAGGTGACTTACGAAGTTACCTACATTGATCCGGAAATGGTGCAATATCCTTCTCTTCTGAAAATTACAGATCTGTGCTAAGAGATGAAAACACAGGAGAAGAATTGCACAATTTTGCTAGTTTATGGGAATATGTCAGGTCATGTAAATAAAACAGCATTCTTGAAATCAAAATATAAGGTAACACTACCAACTTGAAATTATGCCCGTGTCTGCATATTAGGTAACTATCAAAGTAGCAAGTAATATACAATATACTCAGCAAACTTGGCATATCTTTTTCTCTTATGAGGGAGCTATTCAATTTTTTTTGTTTTATAAAAGGTTCCTTGTGAAAATACAAAACTCAAAGATTAAGAAAACAAACTAGTATGAACAAATAATGTGACAAAAATATTTCAAAGGAATTTCAAAAGAGATGCTTGAGATAGCATTTCAAAACTGTGCTAGTGGGACTTGATTTTTTCAAAGGGTTTCTCCAATAAGAATCATAACAACTCAATAGTGATCAAAGTCTGTAATGAAGCAAATTTAATGCCATGATATAACTTTTTGATCTATGTCACCACACCCTTCAGAAAAAATGAGTGACCTTTGCACCTCAAAATCCTTTTAATATGAGTATAGGAAATGAAAAATCTTTCTAAAATGCTATTTTCTGTTCAAAGCAGTTGTCAAATAGAGTAAAAATTAGCCTAAATGTTATATGCAGTCACATTCTCCTAATTTTTTCCTGTATTAATACTGTCTGCATTGCTAAAAGTGCTGCATATCTCATCTTTCTGAGGCATCATACCAACCACTTAACAATATTTTCATTATAACATGTATTTTTTCAAAATTTCCTGCCTTTTTGTGTACCACAGGAACATTTAGGATTGCACTCTGCCTGTTCAAGCCATAGTGAGCAGCCACATCAACTTGAAGCAGATGATACTGGAGGCAGAAGAGGCTGGAAAGGAACTGTGTGCATGTTTTTGATCCTGCTCCTGTTTTTCACCACTCTCTGTTCTCAAAATTGTTTAGAGAAGCCTTGCACCCCCAGGTTGACCAAATCCATCAGAATCTCATTCCCTCTCAGGTATCTCTCTGCTGACTCAGTCCAGAACTGCAGCAAGCATCCACTCTGCCTGTGCCACAGGCACAGCTTAAAGCCTCGGCGCTGGCTTTGCCACAGAGGAACAAGCACTGACCTGTCTTTCCCCTGACCCAATTTTTCCCTGGTGCAATAAATGGGAATGTGCTACAGTCTGAAGATAGACAGATGGAGGAAGAGTCTCGGGACGTGACTGTTGCAACAGCTTGAAAGTAAGCCAGCACAACTTCATCATTGCGCAAAGGAGTAAACAAGCTCAACTGGAGTATGGAGCTGAGATAACCCCAATGTTCAGTATCAGCTCTCAAGCTGGGGAGAGTCACCATGCCACAGAGATGTTTCCTATTCCTGTCTCTCCCTTTTTTTTTTTTTTTCTATATTCTTTGAGAAAAAAAAAATAAATTCAAAGTAATGTGGAAGATGGGAACCTGGTAGTGTTTTAAATAGTTTTTTCCCTAGGCTACGATTTGGATCTTCTTAATTTCGTCTAAAAGGAAGAGATCTCTTGGAGAAAAAGAAAAAAAAACTTCCACAAGAGTCTGTTAAAAAATTCAGGCAAAAAGCAGTGATCTGTTTTGGCTTATTGAAGCTTTTTAATTTATGTTAACAACTGCCAGAAGTCCATTTGGAGCAGTGATTTTGCACTGTTTGCCAGAGAGGGATTTGGAATGGAAGATATCCTACTTCATGGTAGAATATCTATCCTGTTCTGAAAAGCTACATTCAATGTTCTGAGTTTCTTCCATAGTGATGCTGAAAAAGAACCCCTGACATGAGGAGGGGTACATATTGGTACAGCTTGTTGAAGTTTTTTTACCACCTCATAGTGAGTTTTAGGAACCCTGATCTTAACTCAGGTTTCGGGTTGTATGGCCAACCAGAAAAGCTTTTTATATACGATATGCAGAGGTATGGGTTTTTGCTTATGGAGTCCCTGATTAATTCTTATGTAGTTATTACAACAGTATTTTTTTTATGTTTGGGAAAGAGCAATGCTTCCAGAAATATTCTGTTGTATCTAATGAATTATATTTCAAGATGAAAAGCTACTATACTACCTCTGAGTAACATTGCTCACTATTTAAATCCCTCACCAACTTCAGAAAACATTTAGTAAAATATTTAGTATGCTACAGCACATTTTTTATGATTTTTTAAAAATTACCTTATACCAGAGTGGGCACCACTTGGTGAGAGGAGAGGGGAGCAGGAGGATGGTGATTTACTAGTCTATAGTAGGCATAGGCATTCCAACAAATTTAAGATTTTATTGACCCTGATGTCCTCAGGATCAGGACTTCTAAATTTTAATAGCTGTCTGGTGGCTACAGAAGCCTCTTTATCTGCATCCTTCCTCTACATGCTAGCAGCAAATCCAGTGACTCCACCAGATGCAGTGCACAACCTCTTTGAAGAGTGTCAGATGTTGCTAACACAATGCACTTCAAACTCAGAGAGCATAGCCCAGCTGATCTTCAGGGACTGAAGGACTGGCTTGGTAATATCTTCCAGTTCAGAAGCCAGAGCCAGAGAATTTCTGCACATTTTTTGGGAGTATGTGTGCAAAGCAAGTAGGATGCCTGCTGCCTGTGAGCAGAAAGTAGAATAATGAAAGACACTATAAAGAGGAAGGAAAAAGCAAAATCTGAAAGCAGCCCTTACAAGGCTATGGAATGATTTCATAAAGCTCTGAATCTACTTTATCAAATCTAGTCCCCTGCAGGGTTGTGAGCTGTCGTGTTAGTCTGGCTTCAGACAGGAAAGGATCTCCTGGCCCCATCACTCTGTGCACTGCCACCAAGGGGCCTTGGGGCAGTTCTGTCCCACCAGCTCTGCACACTCTGGAATCCCGTTGTGCTTCTTCCAGAGGCGCCTCTAAATCTCCAGGGGCAGGAGTCAATTTTGGATGGCATGCAAGAGCCTGTGTAGAGCCTGCTCCTCTGCTGTGAGAGGCTGAGGAATCTAAGTGAACGGTCAGCTTCTTGAGATTTAGGAAACAGTCTGGTATTTAGGCTAGAGTAAAAACAAATGTTGCCTGCAAGAGCAGATGAGGATGCTGTGTCTCACTTCCTGGAATTTAGGGCTGGCAAAAGCAGAATCCTTTTAATTCATATCATATCAAGGTCTTTTGCACATTCCTTCTGAATGGGAGATGCTGGAAGTGGAAAGTTGGCTCTGGTTTTTATTGTTTCCAAAACAAAGTCCTTTTGGTGATATTCCTGACAGAAACACTAAAAATTTTTCTTAGAACCCCACCTCCAGTATACTGATTTTTCTGAGAGACATCCAACAGACCCCTCTGGGTACAGCTTCTTACATATAATGTTGTCCTTACAGATTTTCTGATTTACCACATCAGTTTTCTAAAAGTGCAAAACATCATGGATGATCACTATGAGGTCAAAGAAAAAGACATCCTCTTGGTCCCATTCTTTGCTCACTGTAACTTTGTGGATTTCAACCATTATCCCTCATTTACATTAGTGAAGTGTAATCATTGTGAAGTGACTGGTCTTTCTCCCCGTATAACTAGCACTAGCATGAGCTGATCCTTTTCATTTACTTGGTTGAACCCAGTCTTCTGGACCATAACTCCAAAGGGTATTTCACGTGTTGGTATACATGGGCCCAAAGTTTTTAAGCTAATATGAACAGAAATAGTAGGTGGTCTGAACTTTCACCTTTGTAGCCTTGTAGCTGCTTAAGTGAATGCTAAGTGCATAATTAACATAAATGCCAGCATGAGGGCACAGGCTTCTGCCTATGCTTTCTCCACAGGCTTAGCTGCCCTGCCTACCCCGGATTTTCCCTGCTGGAGATAAACCCATGCCCCTAATGTGGACTTAATCCTCTAATCATCAGCAAAACCACTCTCCATCCAAATGGAGGACTTGAGGACTTGCACCAATGCATTTCAACATGCTTGGAGACCACCACCTTAAAGTTTAGGAAGTACCCTGCCTGTACCCTCTGCATGTGGCGTTTCTTGCACTGTGGTCCTGTTCTGATTCCAGGTCTCAGCATAATCCCTGACCTCAGGAGACCACAGAGTGCATCCAGGTCTTTTCCAACAGGAAGCCTGTCCTTCAGTGTGTTACCCTCCTGTCCCTCTGGACACATCTATGGGGCTCAGATATGGTGGGCCTCCCCAGCAAATGGTAGAGACACAGGGCCACAGGAGTTAGTCATGACACTGCCATAGAGATGTGACACATTCAAACTGACATCAGGATGACATATTTCTCAGCACTCTAACTCCTTAGCAAAGCCACAGTGCTGCCGTATTTTGGATTCATTACCTGCTGTCATAATAAAAGGGTTATTTTTTTACCCAAACAGGTTAAAAAACATCACCCCTGGCACTTTTTAACCTCTGTAGAGATCTAAAAGCTTTTCTCCCTGAAGGACACTTCACCACAGACTACTTTGGGTTTGACTTTTGTGGTGTCTCCTTTCTGTTGTGGTTTCTGGAGATGCTGCAGGAGTTGCAGAGCTGGCAAAGCCATGGAGCTGGGTGGAGGGAGCCCATGGTGCCTGTGCTTACAGACTATGCTCATTTTATTTTTGCTTCTGGGTGGGAAGCCAGCAGTTGGTTTCAATCCCAATTTGAATGTGTCTTTCTCAGAGTCTGGCTCTTTTCTTGTGTAACACTGTGACGCTGAGATATTCTGGGACACTTTTACTAACCGTGGTAGAGATGCATTCCTGGAGACTGGAGCGAGGGTGTTTTTCAGTGCAGGGCCACATGTTTGAGTGATTCCAGCTGGGAAACCCACTCTCTCTGGTGGTCTGATGGAGCTGAGGTTTACTGACCTTCATAAAACTGTGCCACCCACCACAGCATGACTGCCTCCCCCCTGTCACACACACTCCCCTTCACACTGCATACCCCTGTGACCTGGGGCTTCACCCTTGCTTCTCCTGGGTTTGGGCAGGCGGAGTAGTTTAGAAACAATGATGGCAGAGAGAAGGGAGGAAACAAAGCTACCCAAGAATGACAGCAGTTTTTACTCAGGCTCCAGTGGATGCTTTGAGGGATCCAACATGGTTTTTTTGAAAGACGGTTTGTTACATCCTTAATTCCAAATAATCCTCACTGCTGAAATGGGATGCAAACATTCTCCACTGTGATCCTGCTTCTCTCCTGCTCTTCAAAATAATTGAGGAGTGATACTTACACAAGGTGACTGCCTACCCTAGCTCCTCTTGTCCCTTTATCTTCATTCAGATGCTAATGATGGTTTAAACCAATGTTTGTGATTCACAGGCCTAAAGCAAAGCTAGGCAGAAGGTCTGTAGACAGTAGGGGAGCCAGCTATTTTTAACTCTCCTCCTTCCCTAAGTCAATATTAGGATAAGCAGCAATGAAAAAGGCCAACACACGGAGAAAGAATTTGAAGCCAGGAGAGCTGCAGAAGCCGTCAGAACAAGCAGCCTCACAGGGCAAAGGGCAGCAGAGAGACACTGGCAGGTGCTAAGTGGGTTGGAGGACCATTTGTCTCCCACAAAAAAAAGCACTCGACCCCTGAAATATTTACAATGGCTTCTGTCCATTCAAAGTGTCTAACTACCTATATATTTTAACCTCCCCTAAACAGAGCTGCGTGCCTCCAATATCCCTGTTAATGGCAGAGGCTATGGTTATACTTCTGAGCCCTGTTTTGATCAGCCCCCAGCTGTACAGCTGCTAATGTTTCTGGAGTAAAGCATTTCCTCAGCCCTTCATCTTGTCAAGTTGACTAAATCCTACAATGTTTTAGAAAAGGATAATCTGAACAGGCTTCATAGATTCTTTCAGACTACCAGAGACTCTGCTTGCAGCTTGCTTAGCAAGAGATTCCCAACAAATTTTCATAGAGGTGTGGATTTCAATAATACCTTTTTCCTACAGTAGTATATAATGCATTGGGAGAAAAATAACTAAGAAAAGAAAAAGATAAGTTTGGTGATGGAAATGATGGAAAGGAATTGCAAGAATTTATTTGGATTTATGTTGGCTTTACAAATGTTTTCTCCCATTGCAAAGAGAGGGAGAGAATATTCTGTACTCTCTTGACAATAAGGAGAGCAGGCTTGTATTTCCTTTGACTATGAAATAAAACACAGAGATGAAGTGACCTGTGCCTATTGCTTCTTTGTGGTGCCCATGACTGATGGACAAAGAGAACTCTTCTGAATTGGGCATTTTTTGTATCCTTACTGCTATTCCTTCAGCACTTAGCCTGTTAACGAGTGACAAAGGAATCAAAACATGGATGGGAATAGGGGCCAGGTTGGTGAGGGATTACCCCACAATTCCCTTTCTCTGAAAGAAATCTCAAATGTGTAAAATCAGAATGGGCTCCATCTTCCTGGCTCTTGCAGTACATGTTCTTTCAAAGCTGCAGTCTGGGTTCTCCTCCCATGTTTGCTTCCAGCAACCTCCCAAGGCATTCTTCCAGGGCAAAGAAAGGGTGGTGGGTAAGCTCATTGCAAGAGAAGGTGGTGAGATGTGATGTGTTAGGGTGCTTCCTAATTCTACAAACCTGCTCAAGCGAGAGATTAAAGGATTGCTCTGTGAAACAGTCAGCTTCGCCATGGTGTCTTTGTTCACTGATTATGCAAGGAGTCCTCTACCAAAAAAAGAAGGCTGACAAGGCTTGATACTCATGTACTTTTGAAATAACGAAATAGATTTTACTCCTCCTACATGCCAACCCTGCTTAAAAAGAGCAAAATACGTTTTCCAAATACATATTCTTCATACATCACAAAAAATCAAAGATAAATGATTCTTTCCCCTTTGGCCCTTCTTTTCCTATACACCCTAAAGAGAGATCTGATTAATCCATGATGAAAATCCGGGGCCAGTCAAGAGAATGACAAATGTCCTTGTGATTTCATTGGGGCTGAAAGCCAGACCTAACAAAAATTGACCAGCATCTTCTCACCAATTGCAATCCAATTATAGTGACATATTTTCTATGATGGGCATGGGCCTAACAAATACAGTGATAGTGGACACAGAAACTGTTAAACGACATCTCGTTTTCTTCTAGAAAATTGTGTAGCAATTTATAGTATTTCAGTGTTCCTCTAGGAACTCCTTGCAGTTTGCTTTCCAGGGATACTAAGGAACTTGACAATTGCTCCTTCTCAATGTGTTGAGTTTAGCAGTCAGATAACAAGGTTTGCACCATAAAAAAAAACCCATGTTGGTTAAGGTATAAATTCAGATTTATTTCAGTGCTTATGTTGTGGCTAGAGCAGTGAAGTTCATGACTTCACCAGCAAGCAGAAGCTTGCAACTTCCACAGCAGCACTCACATCCTTTTAATGGAATTTGTTTTTTGTTTAGACAATGTCCTGCAGAATTAAGTTTCTGTACATAACATTTTAAGCACAGTTGCTTGTCAAGGGTTAACTTGGTTAGTGGAACCTAAGTGAAAGTTTTAAAATACTGCTGTCATAGAGAACAAATGCCTTCAAAGCGTCTATAGCATATGTTATTTAAAAGAGCACTGAAATAAAGTCCTGGTTTTAATTATTTTCCTTTGCAGAACTTCTCTAACTTTATTGCCAAAGAAAAGACTTCCAGAGCCAATTTTTAATCTTAATTATACCAGATTCAATCTGGAATATTTCCCTTGAAGTTAGAGTTACACCGGGTTTGCACAAAGCAGAATCTGGCCCAGTTTCTACATTAGACTCTTTCTCGAAAGATAATTTAGATTAAAAAGCACAATATCTGACTAAAAAAAAAAAGCCAGCAGTCTAAGGATCATAATGTAACTAAATGGTGCTGTATCCTCTGTTCTTGAGCCATGTCAGAGCCTTCTTGTCAAAACATGAACTGTAGCTTCACATGCATAGCTACAGGAACCCTTACCTGCATTTTCCTCTCATCTCACTCTCTAATTTCTCTCTCCACAACCACCTTGCCCAAGAGGAGTGCATATAACTGAGTTCTCTAAAGGACTGTCAACAACAAACAGGCAAATGATCATGTAACTGAGGCAGAAAGTGCTCTCTGCAGAATTACATGAGGTACAGACTAAAACAAGGTGATCTCAGAGAAAAAGGCCAAATAGTCTTTTGGAAAAGTAACAGAAAAAGAGAGGAATTGTTTCCCTTGACATTTCAATGTTTCAGTCTCTCCTGTCTCTGAACGAAAGAAACAAAAATGAGGACATGAGCATTGGCCACTTCTTGGAATGGCTTGAGGTGTGATTGACGCCCGCTCGATTTCTTCCATCACTGATTAGGGCCATAGAACCTTGAATACAGGAGACACAGAGTGCTGCAAGAAGGATGAAAACCTGATTCATGCCTCTTGCTGACATACCTCCAGCATAATCTTGGTAAATATGAGTAAAACGAGTGAACAAATTCAATGACTAAGAGGAATGGCTACATTCATTTCTGGGTCTGGAGCTTTTTGCTGACTATGAGCTCCTAGTGGTGGCTCCACACAAAACCCAATTCTGCAAGCTCTTAGAAAGTACTAACGGCTTTTCATCTTCCTAATCCTTAGGATGGGGAAGATCCATGTTCAGAAACACTCCATGCCACAGAAATAGAGGGACAATGTTTTGTTTGCAGGAGTATTTTGGAGCATGAAAGATCGGGTGAGGAGAGGGATCCTTTTAGAAACCTAATTACAATTCATAAACCTTGGCTGTAGCTCCAGTATTTCCACAGCAAATCACCCCAAACGTGTGTGTTAACCACTAAGCATTAGAAGAAAACCTGTTGTGAGATGAGGCAGAAAAATGACATCCCTTGCCTGGAGCATGGGTGGTTCTAGATACTCAGTAAGCAGATACGTTTCTCTCCTGAGTCTGACACTTTTTGATGCTCAGCCTGTCTTGGCTCTTCTGTGCCCATGGTAGGAATGTATGGCAGACGTGATCAGCCCAGGCATACATGGCGACCAACATTGACACAGATGTTGGCACATGCCCACCGTGTCACAGTGTTTACACTGTGACCGCGACATCCAGGGTGGCCTCCACACCATCCAGCTCCCCCGTGCAGAACTCAGGGCTGGGCTCCCAAGCACAGTAGCCCGAGGGCAGCAAAGCTGGTACTAATAGTAAATAGCTGCAGAACAAGAGCAGCTTGGTCTGGCTGTGGTTTTGTCCTGCTGTAATCCATTAATTGCTGCAGCTCGAAAGAACAAAGGCAGAGATAATGGTCTCGGGAGTTATGAACCGAAGTCAAACCTGGGCTGAATCAGCCGACGATCCTTTGATTTCAGAAGGAAAACTTTTAATTTGTGGCACGGGAGGAATTTATCTCTCTGCTTTACTTGCAACACGCCGCATCCCCCGAGCTGCTGAGCGCGGCCCGGGCTGGACCTGCGGGCTGGACCTACAGTGCTGGAGCCATTAGATTCCCGGGAGGGCCCCTCTTCGCCACGTTCTCCAGAGCCGGTCGGTCGCTGATGAAGCGCAGAGCAGCAGCGGCTGGCGGGGCGCGGTGCCCCTGCCGGGCTCGGCCGGCTGCTCCCGCGGGCTCCGGTGCCCTCTAGTGTCGCGGGCGGCGGTGGCACTGCCCGGGCTCTCTCGGACGGAGCTGAAGGCACTCCGGAGGCGCCCGCACCCCGGCGGCGCTGCCTCCCCGCCCGTCGGTGCGGCGGCGGGGCCGGGGCTCCCCGCCCGGGGCCCGGGGTCGGAGCGGAGCGCGGAGCCAGGCGGCGGCGAAGGGCCAGGCGGGTAACAAGCCATTTCCCCCTTGCTTTGCCTCGCCCCTAAACTGCGTTCAGCCTGCTTCTGGACCAGAGAGGGCTGTTTATTCTGTCGCAGTCAAAAAAGTCAGGGCGGGAGCAAAAGGAAAAACAAAGTATGTTTTTCAAAGAATAAGGCTTCCACGGCTGTTTTGGCATCTTTTAATGTCGAGATCCAAACGCAACAGTGAAAGTAAAACAGATCAACGTCGTGGCAGCAGCGGCCTCGCTGGGAAAACGACGGGCATGGGGAAGGAAAACGACGGGTACGGGGAACTACCTCAAACAGCCATGTGGGGAATAAAAATAAAGGCTAGGGAGGGCAGGCTGGGCAAAGTTAATTTCTTTTGTCTGGCTGCCTGTCCTCCCAGTGACACGGGATCCCTGCTATTCAGAGCCAAATTCTGTTGAACAAACAAAATGAGGGAATCTGTACTTGTGGAAAGATGAAAAGAAATAAAAATCTAAAAATCTGGTAGGACTGTAAATGTACACAAGACCCTCCCACCGCCAGCACACATTTCCCGGAGGGGCTCGGGCCCTTGGAGCTCTCCTGCTTAGCTCTCCTTCCTAGGTGAGGCAGCCCTCACCGCTGTATTCTCCTCCCTAGGCTTTAGATGTGAACACAGATGTGAGGCCGCTCTGCTTTCTCCCTCTCTCAGGGGTTTGAGGGGTCTCTGCTCCAGGCTGTAGCTGCTCTTCACACAGGGGTTCCTTCTCTAAAATGTAAAAAGAGTGACTACTGCTCCGTACATCGCTGAACGTGGGTAAACGATAATTAAACCCAGACAAGACTTCCCATCCAGTCAGAAGGCTGCGGCCCCTCAGCGGGGGTTCCCGCGGAGCCCGGGCACCCCCTCTCGCCTGCCCAGTCCCGCCGGTGGCCACACAAGCCACCTATTAGGTTGTTCAATAGGCTTATCCAGCTAACCGCTCCCCGGCTCACCCTTGGGAGAGAGCCGCAGGAAAGGATTTATTACTTGAAACAAATTGTGATTCCCCCAGGGAGGGGGATGCTGAGTGGGGAGGGGGGAAAGGGGCCTCAAAGGCTCCCAGCCCCCCTGGAAGCTTGTGAGAGTGGAGAGAGCCGCCCCGCAATAACCCGAGCCGTCGGTGCTCCCGCTGCCCGGACTCTGACGGCGCCGCGGGCCCGGGGAGGGGGACACACACCCCGGCCCACCCGGGGGGGCAGGTTGGGAGCATAAACAGACGAGAGCGGCTCTAGCCCGGGCGCCGCACTTTGTTTGAGACGTGCAGCTTCCATCTGTTGCCACATAAACACACGCTAACGGGATGCTTTATGCTCCAGCCCTTCAGGGGAGGGGAAGGCGGGAGGACAGGGGAGAGGAGAGGTAAAAAATCCCCCCACCCCCAGCCTGTCCTCTCGCTAACCCCACGTCCCCCTCGCCTCCCTGGACGGGACCCCCCTGCACCACACGGGGCGGGAGGCAGAGCTCAGCAGCCGTCCCGGAGGGTTTATTTCAACTACCGCCTCCTCTGCGCGGGACCAATCCATAGGCACCGCCGGCGCTGCGGGAGGGACCGGCCCAGCGGGCAGAGCCCAGCTCCCGCCGGCTCGGTGCTCCTCGGGTGCCGGGCGTGGGGACGGCGCGGCCGGGCCCTTAGTGTCGGGGAGGGAAAGCTACGTCGGAGAAAGTGTCACGGTTCCCCAGAAGGGTCACTGGGCGACGGGACACCTCTGTCCCTGTCTCCACAGAGCCGTCGGGCCCCCGCCCGAAGGGCCAGACTGGCCTAGCAGGCAGCCTTGCCAGTCTCCTAGTTTGCAATTTTTATTTTTGGCTGGGTCTTGTGAGATCTCACGTGGAAGCCGTTAACGACCTCTCGATAATGATCATGACAAAGGCATTATTCAAATGAGGCAGGTAATTGCAACCAGAAGGCGCCTCCTCCCCTTTCCTTTTGCTCCTTTCTTTTCGAAAGAGTAACTCTCGCATTACATCCCATCCTGATGGTATTTCGTCAGGAATCACCCCTCACGTTGAACCAGATACGCTCACGCCGGTACATCGTGGCCCGAGCCCCGCAGCATCACCCCGGCGCACAGGCAGCTGACGCTCATCTTCGCGGGGCTTAAATTTGCGAAAGCCCGCAGCTCTGATCCAAGTCATGATAAAGCATTTCCCTCCACAAATTAAGGGGTTCAGGATGCTGGGTGCACTCGCCCTCTCAGATGGAGGGGTCCAGGGTGAGGTGTGGGTTTTTTTCTCCTGTGTTGTTTGTTTGTTTGGTTTGGCTTTTTTTTTTTTTTTTCCCTCCATGCTTTTTTGACTCACTGGGAGTTTGTTTTTTATTCACAAGCATTACGGTATCCTGTTAGCATTCCGACCAGGGGCTGCTCATAGATCTGACTCCGATGATTTCCTGGAGGAACATGTGGAAGCAATAGCGGGGTTGTGCACTCACCCGAGCCGAGGATGCACTAGTGGAGGGCGTGCAAAGGGCCGGGAGCGCCTCCTGGAACCCTGAGAGCCCAGACAGGGGTACCTCAGCGCGCATCCTTGGGAGCTGGTTCTCGTTTCTGCCTCTGCTCTCTTCGGGGCATCTTCGTTTCAGAGGCTGAACTCTCCCTCGCTTAGGAAAGAGAAAAACCACACGGTCCTGGCTCTTGACTTCGAGAACAAACTTTTGTTTAATATTAAAGGGGAGAAAGAGGTGCGGCTGTGGTGGTGCTGGACTGGGGAAGGAAGGAAACGGGAGAAGCTGCTGTGGGGTCGGTGCCCTCCCCAGAAGGCAGGCGGCGGGCAGGGACCCGCTCCGCTCCGTTCCTGGGGCTGCACTGCCCCCTCTCCCGCGGCCGCCGCATCGCCGCGCCCCGCACGAAGCCTGCAGCAAAAGGGCAGCGAGGGCAGCTCCCCGGCAGCTCCCTCGGCCACCCCTTATCGCCAGTGATAGCGACGGCCAACAAAGCAGAGATACCCAGCGCTGGTTCCCCGGCAGGGATCAAAGCTCCGTCTGGAGCGTGTTCAAACAGGACGGGCTCGGACGTGCGCTGCCCGCGCCTCCGCCGGCACCTCCGGCCCTTGTCGTGTCCCTGGTTTGGTTATTACTGGGGTCTGTTTGAGCTGGGGAAAGCGAAGGCAGAGACGAAGAGAAGAGTGTTCTCGGTCCCGTCGGAGCTGCGGGCTTTGGGGAGGCTGACTCCTGGCGAAGGTTACCTTTCGTTGTGTCTTTCATTCATAAATGTTAGTGATTTCGTCTCTCCCCCTGTCTCTCTGTGCCTCCTGGTCCTGGCTGGCTCACGGCCGTCCATCCAGCTTCCTAGCCCAAACCCGAGCGCAGCGGTGTACAAAGGACACGAGGAAGCCGCGAATTCGTTTCCAAATCAAACTCCCCATCCATAAACTCACACTGTAAGCGTGGACATCGAGCCCGGCGCCCGACCCACAGTCCGGGAGGGTCTGAGGAGGGAAGGCTCATTCATGAAATTTGGGAGCACTCTGAGTTTTCGTGAAAGTTTTGGGTCTTTT
>VXAX01000812.1:872189-903809 GCA_013399835.1 Leptocoma aspasia
GGGGGCGGGAGCGACCCGCCGGGGCTCCGCGGGCAGCGGCGGTGCCCGCCCCAGGGGGCAAAGCGGGGACGCGCACCGACCGAGTAAGCGGCTCCCTCTCTTCTCGCATCCCTCGCTTCCTTCACCCCGCTGCTCTCCCGTCCCTTCCCCCACCCTTTGTTTTTCACCACCTTCCCTCCTTTAGATCCCCTTTCTCACCTCGCTCCCCCTGACCCAGTAGCCTCAAATGCTCCGAGATCCCGAGCGGAGGTACGCACACAACCCCCGAAAGGCGACCCGATCTCCATCCCTGCGCGCCCCGTCTTTTTTTTTTTTTTTTTTTTTTTTTAAACTATCTCTANTAAAGTGCCTCGGTGAAAGGGAAGATGCTGAATTTAGACAGGGCTGGTACCTGGAGCCTTTCCAGCCTGCAGCCCCTCTTTCAACGGGAATGCCGTATGCCCTGCCGGACTGCTGGACCCCACTGCTTCCTACCCCGGGAAGGGCAAAGTCTTCGCGGCCACCTTTTGGATTTTGTCAAGCGCAGAGTTGCAGACTTGCCAGCCTCTGCCAGGCTGGAGTCCCCTGGAAAAGTCCTAGGAGCAAATAGGAAATGGCTTTTTGGCTGTCCGCGGCATTGCTCAACATTTTTGGACGCGGATCCCATAGCTCAGGAACCGTTCCAGAGAACAGGATTTGGACAGCTTTTTCTGGAGCCAGCAGCGACAGATCTAGCAAGGCAGCAGCAGTCCCAGGGCACAGCCGCCAGCCCCCGGGGCTCGTCCGCACCCCCGTCGGGGAGGCGGCTGCGGACCAGAGGCTGGAGCGATGCCCTGGCCCCCACCAGTGCCGGGGGCACGTTTCCAGCACCCCTCGACGGTGTTTTCGGCGCGTCTTTTGCCAATGTTCGAGCTCCCTAGCGCTCCTGCGGGGCCTAAGCCTGCACGCCCGGAGGAGGCAGCGCATAGACTCGGCCCCTGTGGGAACCTACGAACCCTTTCCCGGGGCTGCGGGCGCACCGCTCTCTCTTGGTCCCACAGCTCCCAGGCGGGGCGCAACCTCTGTCCCCCACTGGGACTCCCGTCCCTCTCCAGACCCCGCGCCCTGGGGCTTCGCGCTTCGCCTGACGGAGAGGGCTGGAGAAGAAGCGTCGGGTCGTAGCGCCAGCTCCGTAGGGAAACACGTCTGTGCTCTGCTCCTCTCCGTCTCCCCTATCCCGCTTTTTCTTTTTCCCGGCTACCCCGCATTAAGGAAAAAAAAAAAAAAAAAGTTGTTTCTCCAGCCTGGCAAAGGCTTTCCTATTGTTTCCCAGACAAACCGTGAACTGCCATCTCTGCTAGGTTTGCTCGGTGCCCCGGGCAGCCTTTGATGTGCAGCNAAGTTGTTTCTCCAGCCTGGCAAAGGCTTTCCTATTGTTTCCCAGACAAACCGTGAACTGCCATCTCTGCTAGGTTTGCTCGGTGCCCCGGGCAGCCTTTGATGTGCAGCGGCTCCGGCCGTCGGGCTGCGCCGAGGGTGGGCGGACCGAGGGGGAGCCGCGGCAGCGCCGCCGTCCCGCTCCCCGGGGACTGTCGCCCGGGCTCCCCATGGGCCGGCAGGGCCTGGCAAGCGCCTGCAGCCTGATGAGGGCTGGAGGGTGTGAACGGAACTTCCCACCGCCATCCACACCCCGGTCCCGACTGGCTGCAGGCGGCCGCTGTCTCCCCGACGGGACGCACCGGGGGTAGCGGGATGGCTTGTTGTGCTCTCGGCATCTCCCAGGGCCGATGTAGAGCCCAGCTGGAGTCCCAGCTCGGCTGACTAAGTTCTGTGTCCTTAGATGGGACAAGACACAGGATCAAAGCAAGGAGACAGGCATCAAAGATTCCTCTGTCATCGTCTCATCAAAATCTGAACTGTGGAGATCCGACTTTTAACTCTGTGTGTAGAAACGCTAGGGAAAGATCTCCCAGCAAGGGACTTCGGGTTTAGCTTCTAGTTAACAATGAGAATTTTAGAATGGCCCTCAGCTAAACAGTGGTTCAGCCAACCCCAAAGCTTGGGGGAAAAAAGTTTGCAGAAAAAATGAGACCTCACAAAACACTGGGATTTAGGAGTCCACAGGCAAACCAGCTCTCTCAGCCTGCAGGCACTCTCCTGCTGCTTTTAAATGACATCCCTTGTTCTGGTACTCCTCTTCAGGCACTGAGGGGCAGGAGGTGTGCCAGTCCCGCTGCCATCAGGTACTGGGGCCATCTTTGCTGTTACTAGTTTGTTGATGTATGGGAAATCTTCATGTGGCTCTGAGGGTAATATATAGGTATTAGGTTTCAAGAAAGCAGGAAGTAATAAATATTTTAATAAAATACCTCTCTTCTGTACTACAGCATTGGGCTAGGATTGAAGTAAAGTATATATAGACAGAAAGTCTTGCATAGCCCAGACCTTGCAGATTATTTCCAGCTATACCAGTTGGTCTAAAAAGGAGGCTGAAATGTATAACTTTATATAATCCTTGCCTCACTTGCTTCTTTATTTCATCATGACTACAGTGGGATCTACTTTTGCACGTGAACTCTAACATTTTTAATAGAAGATGTTTGCTTTTTTTCTTTTGAAGACTTAAAGAAATGACTTCTGAGAGGTGATTTTTGCTGATGGTGGCAAGAATTGCTGATAATTAAAAAAAAAATAAACAAGAAAGCAAGCGATCCTTTCTCTCCCTCTTGCCTTGCTCTCCTGCTTGACTCATCTCTTTCAAGCCTATAAAGCTTTGCATGGGTACCCAAGGGGAAAATTTGCAATAGCTAGGCTTCCTAGTTCTTGTGGTCAACAAAGATGGATATTTTTTTCCACACAATGCTTCTCAGCACTTGAGTTGGGATCTGAGGTGTTCTTTGATTTGATTCTGAGGACCTAAGGAAGACGTATTACTTGAAAGTGCCAGCTGGTTGGTTTTTTTTTGTGTTTTTTTTTTTTTTTTCTCCCTGTTTTTTGGGACAGTCTGGAAAACCCTCCTTGGATCAAGTGGGAAAATTTAGGCTTTGCAATTCCCCCACCACCTTTAGCTCCTAGACTAAGGGACTCTGTCCTGGAGGGTTAGGCTGAAGAATTGGGACTGACTAGAAGGCTCATTGGGAGGCAGCCTCACTGTCTCACTGTGTCCTGCAGAGCACAAAGCAGGAGACCAGCACTGGGCTGTCTTTGAAGCATGGTTATTCCTCGGGTTTTTCTTGATGCATAGTTTTTCTGTGGTGGATTCAAATATATGTAAAGGATCATGGAACAAGCCTCATTTTGGGAGAATATTTATGCCAGTCTTTTTCATTGAAGAGCTTTGAGCCTTTCCCCAGCAAAACCATCAGACCCACATGTTAGCACTGCAGGGCAGCGCTGCTCTTGTGGAGAGTTGAGTTTGCAGTTCGGAAACTGAGGACCAAGAAATGTTTCAGGAGGCCCTGTCTGAACATTTACATTCAGCTGGTGACATATACCACAAGAAAGAAATGTCTTTTCTTGGGCTGGCCTTAGCTCTTCCTGGAAAAGATCAGCTTTCCCAGAAGGACAGGCTGCCACTCTGACAAAATCACGACTGAAATTACCCAGCCCTCTCATAACAAGGATAATAATATCATTACATGCCAAGATTTACAATCCAAATACTCTCCTATCACTTATGTAAATACAGAGAAAATGGGACCAGGGTTGGTGTGTTGCTGGGGTTTGGGGCTTTTTGTTGCTCTTTTTTTTTTGTTTGTCTGGGGTTTTGGTTAGATTTTTTGGTTTTGTTTTTTGTTGTTGCTTTGTTTCGTTGTTTTTGTTGTTGTTTTTGTTTTGTCCTTAATCACATGAAATTAAAAACGTAGGAATTTTGAATTTTAAGTTGATCGGGAGACCCAGCTCCGGCTGCCGCGCTGGGGACTGGCGCTGCCGGACGGCAAATGTGGCTCGCTCGTGTGGGTCAACATTGCCATCCTGTGGCCGCGAGTACGAACTGCAGGGGCTGGGGGCGGGCAGGGAATCGGCCCAGCGGCCTCCGGTCTTCGGGAGATGCGCTGGTTTTCTGTCTTGAAAGAGGTCTTCGGCTGATTCACAGCAGTACGAAAATAACATATACCCTTGGCTCTTCTTGCTCCCCTCCGCTCTTTCTCTTTAGGTCGCTTAGAGCACTCATCTGGGAATATCATAATTTTCTAAACATGTATTTCCATTGAGTTTCTGAACATTGATTTTATCTTGTATTTTGTGGTACAGTCAATGAAACCTTTCTTTATAGGAAGCCAGTGCTTGGCAGTTAGTGTTTGGGAAGTTGACTCCTGACTCATAACAGTTCTTCAGAATTAGTTTTCTGATTTTTTTTAACCACTAAATTGCACGAGAGAGATACCAGGATTTCAGTCAGAACCTTCAAAAATCTATGTAAATTCAATGATTGTTCATCCCAGGGAAAACCCCTCCAAAGAGTTTGGCAAATCCCCCAGTGCATTACCTAGCTTTTCCTATACAGAGCCATGTTTCTATTTTATCTGGCAATGTCTTAAGTATGCAAGAAATCAAGGTTTGCTCAAACTCATGTTGTATGTGTCATGTTAATACTGGGTTTCAGCTTGGCTTCATCAACCTACTGGCTAAACCTACTGGCTTCAGCAAGGCTACACCAAGTTATGGATTGACAGACCAGTGTTAGGAACTGAACCTGATGTATTTGTCCAGGGCTGAGATTTGGATAGCTGGGGAAAAAGACAACTGGTCTGCTGTAAGGAAGGTAAAGGAGCTAAAAAGGTGCATACAAAGGGATTGTAAATAAAGAAAACCAGGATAGGTGTACCTGCTTGGTGTTGTGGGAATGAGTAAACTCTTTTGCCCATAAGTGTGAAATGGTGCCTGTGTTAAACCTCGAGTCTGGCATGGATGTGTGAGGATATGCTGGTGATGGCACCAGCATTCTTAAACTAGATGTGTGATGTAACTGAATTCAAATAAGTTTTGAATAGGAGTGATGGTGAATCCTTAGTACATTATTCTGTCTTTCACAGTGAAGAAGTGTTGCTCTGGGTCTTGATAAGATTAACGGGTCGTTGAAGAAAAAGATCAAAGCTCTGGGTTGCGAAAGAAGAGTCAGATGGGGAAAGCAAATTTAGTTAAGTCCTTGTGTTTTTAAACTGCAACGCTGCATTGAGACACTCATTGATTTCAGTGTCAGTCCAACCAAGACAGCAAGTTCAAAGTAGTACTTTGGAAATGCCATCACCTGTATTTACATCACTGGGCTTCAGTCCTCCCTTACACACACAGCTCTGCAATAAGTCCACTTCAGCAGAGCTTCTGTGTGCAAGAGATGAAGTAGCTTTGGTTTTTCTCCTCCTTTACTGCATCACTTGCACTGAACAGTCTGGCAAAACAACACAAGATGGGGAGAGACTTGCCTTTTCAGTCAGAAAAGGGAGGGAACTGGGCAGAAGTGGGGTAATATTGTCTTGTGGATCTTGGGAGATTAGGAGTCAGATCAATAAAGCAGACCATGTTAAGTCTTTAAAGAGTTACAGGGGGTTACTTTATTTGGAAAAAATGCAGGGTATAAAAGTGATAAAAATGAGTAAAGAGGCTGAAACGGAGAGAACTATTTGATATCCCAGAGTTGTTATTGATGGGAGATAGATACATAAACACAGCAATTATTGCTAATTGAAGAATCAGGCAAGATGTTTTGTCTCTGAATTTCTGAAGGTATTTGTACAGGTTTTTGAGGCAGGTAGTCTTCTAATCCTGCTTCTGAGACCTTTATGTTTGAATATAAAATTCTTTTGCTTTGCAAAGGGGTGCTGTCTGCTCCACCTATTGCAGGAGGAAAGCAGGACTAGATCAGAAACACTCCTTGGCATGTTGTAAGCCTTTAGTTCCCATATGGCACTGCCACAGTTGTAATAACTAGATGCACCTACGTGCTTTCATATCTCAGCATCAGGAACTGAATACCAGAGGATGAATAGAAATTCTCCAGAACCTTTGAAAAGTAGCCTCTGTCTTGGCACATCATCTTTTATTTTACTCCTTGGCCAGTGTTTCAAATTAGGGGCTGTTCTGTGCAGTGTTTTTTGAATTTATAATGGATTTGGGCCAAATCCAGTTGCTATTAGAAGTCACCAACAAAGCATCTGTTGGTTTCAATGGGAGCAGGGATTGCAGGATCTTCTCCTTTAGAAATTACCTAGCATGCTGCTTGAGGGTTTTGTGTGGAAATGTCATTACATGGCACAAAAATTACACAGATGCTGATTCCTATTGTTGCCTCTGTAAGACAGATGCTTTAGGATTATATGTTTGAAAGCTGAAATAATTGCATGTGATCTATGACTCTCTGCACTGTTGGGGAGAATAGATGCTCTATGAATGGCACTGCTGGCCTACAGTCTGTCATAGATTTATTTCATTAGAAAATTTCAGCATGTGTTTTAAATAGCATGTCTCTCGATCAAGGGAATTCTTGCAAAATAAGCAACAAGCACTATTGTATTACATTGTATTCTGTAAGCTATATATACCCATATGTACAATGGCAAAACAAAAATATCACTCAGAGTTGTATTATTTGTAGTAAGAGTAGCTTTAAAATGTACTTTTTCTCCCATAAAAGCTGCTTGCAGCTGAAAGGTCAGAACTTACTGCATGAAGATGTTACATCTTCACTGATGCTTGTGAGGGTGCTGCCTCTGGGCAGGAGTGTTTCTGTGGGCTCAATCCCAGAGGCTACAGTGGGAGCAGAGCTGCCTGCAGGCTGTTGGAAAGGGGATGCACCAGGACTTGGCTCCTTACACTGCCAGTGGAGAGAAGGGGTCATGGTGTCTCGTCTGCCTGTGATCAGTCTGTGGCCACACGCACCTTGTGGCAGGAGGTGGCATGAGTCTCACTGGGCTGTGGCTGTGTATTGGGGTCCCTGGGCCATTCCTCTTTGTGGCATTGTGTGGAGTGATAGGAAGCTGCACTTGGGTGCTGCAGAAGAGGGGTGCTCCTAAGTCTTATACAGTTGTCAGTCCCTTAACTGTCTCTCTTTTGCCTTCTCCTTTCTGTTTCAGGTGTTGGTAGCTATGGGTACTTCCCCACAGATGTTCCTGATCCTGGGATGTTTTCTCACAGGTAATGCTCCTCAATCCTCTAAGCTTCCCTACCCTTTATTCTTCATAAATCTGTATTAAACTCACTTTCATTCTGCCCACAATAACAAATGCCACATGGTTGCCAGCTGGCCACCGACTTGGTTTTTCTGCTTTTCCCTCTGGTAGGCTATGACAAGACCTACTGAGAAGGCAGTACTTTTGCTGGCCCGTATTGGCCACTTTGTCTCTCCTGTGCTGCTGTAACCTCCCACTTGACTTGTGTGAGTGTGCAGGGAAAGTGAGCTACCCACCTCCAGCTGTCCCACGGCTGCCCCGCTGGGGACTCTCTGGCAGAGCGGTGCAGGCCAGGCTGCCTGTGTGGGCTCCCTGCATCCTCCCACTGCTGGCCCAGCCTCCCAACATCTGCTGAACTAATGGTGATGGGAGGGCTGGGCAGGCTTTGCCACAGGGTGCCAAATATAGAAAGGGCCTCTAGAGCAAGGTAACTCTGGGCAGGAGCGGAAAATTATTTCAAAGGCAGTCTGGATTCCTGGTGCCGGTTTATTGCAGAGAGTGCCAATTTCACTCAGTGGGCCTAGGTGCTTGTTTATTGTACAGGTCATTTGGTAGACTGAAACCACAAACATATTTCCTTGGTGAGTTCCTCATTTTGTAGGGTTTGGATCCTCTAATTTTCCTTCTGAGAGTTGGACCTGCACCAACCCACCTGCAAATTACCTAGACTTGCAAATCTGAGTGTGTAACTGGAGATTGCATCTGAAAACCAGTGTCATCTACAACATCTAGTTCAGTGAATTGCCATTTTATTTGGCTACAAGCCTTCTGCACATTTTGACTAGAGGTAGACCTGATAGTAGTAAGCTCCTGCTCTGGCTCTTTGCAGAAACCAAAGTCAGATGTAAAATGAAGGTTTTAGCTGGGAAGTGGTTTCCAAATTTCAGCTGTGAGCTCACTTGAAGGCTGACAGGATTGCTGGTTTCCTGACCATGGCTGTAAGAAGGTGTGAGATGCCTGTGACCCAGCAGCCAGGCTGTGGAATTCACTGATCTGCAGTAGAGCTGTGTACAACTTCGGGGCTGGAAAGCTGTGGTGTGGATTGGGAGCTATCTCTAACTTCACCTCTGTCTGTCTTTCACCTCTTGATTTGCAAACAGAAGTCAGCAAGCAAACACTTAACATTTCAAAGGAAAGCCATTTGCTATTCCTCAGGCAAAGCTTTGGCTTTTAACAAGGGCAAATTTCCTGGGATGTCAGCAAGTCTGAAATAGGAAAAAAAGCTGCTCTGGATCCTCTCTGCTTCCTTTCACATCCCTGTGCTGAGGCTGTATTGTGTATTCACATGCTATTTATTTGTGTCTTTTTGCAGGACCATTCCTAACATTTTGCCAGCTTCCTCTGCCAACTATTGTTCCCAATAGGAATGAAATGGTGGTACAGCTATATTCCAATTTCACACTCAAATGCTCTGGAGACAGTGAAGTGAGCTGGCAGTACCCAGTGACCGAGGGAAACCACGGGATAGACATTAGACGCGAAGAGAACAACAGTGGCCTCTTCGTGACAGTGCTCAAAGTCGGAAATGCCTCGGCCGCTCATACGGGCTTGTATGTTTGCTACTACAACCACACACAAGTGGAGGATGGGGAAGTGGAAGGGAAGGACATTTACATCTACGTGCCTGGTAAGTGGGGGATGCCACAGCTGTACCTGGAGCTTTGGCTGGGAGAGGTGAACCGTGGATGTTCAGAAGACATGTGTTGCTGGTGGCAATTTACTGTCCTAGGAAGAGAAATAATCCAGGGCCATTTCCTCATGTGTAAATCAAGACTAGCCCCTGTAAATCTACAGATATGTTCTTCTTTCTTTTTATTGGTTTTCACTTTTTGATAAGAGTTTGAATTCTCAAGAAGAGTGGTGAACTCAGAGCTTTAGAGCTGAGGTCTTCTGAACAACAGGGGCTGGACAGCAGACCTTGGTGGCCAGGTCAGCTCACCTGTGGGAGTATGTCCAGCTTTCAGGTTTGCCTGGCTCCCAGGTGGGGATTAACAGAAATGCCAGTCTTTTCAGGGGGCACTTGGGTGGATATTTTGGGATGTGTACTGACCAAACCAGTGCTGTGTATGATACTACAGCCGCTGCCAGATGAGAAAGGCTGTAACCTGAAAGTTCTTAACCTGAATCAGGCTTGAACTGAGAACTGGGAAAAGCTTTACACTGGGAAGTGTAAAGCAATGGAGGTGTCTTGGAGGTGACTGTCAGAAGGAGGGGAAAGAAGTGTTCTTGCTGGCCAGTCTGACACAAGATTAAACACATGGTGCTACTGTGCAGAGCCCTGTAATTTTCAAGGCAAACACAACCTTCCCAGGCCCTGTGTTGCATTTCTCTTTAGTGGTGGAAAACAGTTGGACTGAGAAGAAATGGCATCCCTTCTTTTTGGAAGTGCCTATTTCCAGCCTTGCCCTCCCACCCCCTTGTTCTGACTGGAAATCTGCTTAAAGGCTTTCCACAATCTCTATGGGATGAGAATCTTTATTGTCATAGCTGAGATAGGCACCAAAGGCTGAGCCACGACTGACTGCTTTTGTAAAGCCCTGTCTGGATGTTTCCTCAGCATTGGCTGGGCTTCAGGGGGTGAGGGTCACAACTGCAGGGCCAGAAGAGATCAAGCCACTGGATTTGCAGTAAATACTTTGAACAGCGAACAAAAGGGAGAAGAGATTGCAAATCATCCTGCAAAACTGCAGCATGTTCTGAAGGAGATGATGTCTGCAATGGGAAGGAAGATTCTGGAAGGGCAAAAAGCCAGGAAGCAATAACAGGACTTGTTTTAAATGCTATTTAGCAGTGGCATTATGTTTTTGCTGTGTTTTGTGTGATTCAAGGACAGTGATTCTTCCAAGACTTTCTCTCCATTTGCCACAACAGATGTAAAGTGTTTGCATTCGTTCTTGAAGAAAAATGTTTCAGCAGAGCTTTGGCACAGCTTTGGCACATATATCTCAATATCCAAGGAGCTCTAATCAAGTTACCAGAAGATCTTGTTTATGTTAAGCAGTCTTGCAACTCACCCAGTGGAGGAATACAAAGGCAAGAGAAGGAAGATTTCTTCAAGAGGACTTTTTGGTTTGGTTTTCGAAAGCCTCTAGACATCAGCCTACCAGATTTGCAGGGCAGAGACACCCTGTAATTTTTTCCACTTGCTAACCATCAAGATGTCATAAATGCAGAAACATATCCTTTTCTCCAAATTATAGAGAATGTCTATGTTTCCACTATAAACTTTGTCTTTACAATTGTTTTTCCTGCAATGAACTAGGAGGGCAATGGGTGGCAGCAACCCACTTTAGCCAGGGAGGATTACGTTGGGACTTCACACAATATCCTATTTTCACTAACAGGACATAGAAAACCAAAGTAGGTGAATCTTGTTTCTGTTTTAAATTACAGTGGGAAAATGAATACATGGAGTTGGCAGCATTTTTGGGACAGAGCGCTGTGTTTGGAATATAGCTACAAAGAGCCTGCCAGTGCAGCAGAAAGTCTATTGTTGAAGGGATTTGGATTGCTATTTAATAAATTTTATTATAAAGCTTTGCACAGAAGCTTCAGGCTAGCAGGGATTATTTGTTTATTCTGAATGGCCAAATGGAGACGATTTGAGGGCTATGCTTTTTATGCATAATGTTATGCAATTATGTTTTAAACTCAGACTTTGGATTGGCTGGGTAGGAAAGTTGGCATGTATTTTGTTGACTTTAAAAGAAATAAAACTACCAGGTCCATGTTTGCTTTTTTTCCGAGTTGAATATTGTATTTTGAAAACCACATGCTGTGACCATAATTAACTATGTCTCATAACTGCAATGTTGGACATGTTAGAAATACATGAAGATAAGTACCTTGAACTATTTTTGATGAAATGTGGCTTTAGTGGTGTTCAACATAAACAACATGAAACTGACTTCTACTTTATTTTTTTTTTTTACTTGGAAAGTGTTTGCATTTTTTATTTTATTTTCATTTTCCTCCCTGCTTATATACTGGTTAGGACACAGCTACTAATAAAAAAGGGTAAATACATCTAACTTAAAATCATGTGAGTTGTGATTAATAACACTTAACATTTTGCGGGGAGGATCTTTTGTCTTTTTCATTCTGCATCCTGAATTGTTACAAAGGAACCTTAGCCCTTTCCTGTTTTGTGCTTAGGAGAAATGTTTTGTTACATGTCACATCTAGTAGCTAAAATGAGATACCACACGAAATTAGCAAACCTTACCTGCAATATCTGAAACACTGGGAAAATGAACTGTGCGAGTTTCACTTAAGATCCTATAAGCAGTCATTGATATGCAATTCTTGTACATGGACTTGCTACAGACAAGACAGTGTAAGATTACCTCTTGTTTTTTACAGACCCAGACATGCCTTTTGTTCCTTCTATACCAGAAGACCAGTTCATCCTAGTAGAAGAAGGTGATCCTGCAGTTATCCCTTGTCGGACAAGTGACCCAGATGCTCAAGTGACTTTAGTTAACAGTCTAGACAAGTCTGTGTATGCTTTATATGACACCAAACAAGGCTTCATAGGGAATTTTCCTGCGGGCTCATACACATGCAAAACAATGGTTAAAGGTGTGGAGTTCAAGTCTGAGGAGTTCCTCATCTATATTATAAGAGGTATTTATTCATATTCATTTAAAAAAAAAGAAAAAGTGATTGTGTTCTTTCTTCACACTGTAAGAGCACCGGCACCACAGGGTTATATCAGATATTTCTCCAATGATGAGCTCCTCGCTCCTCTGGCAGTACTGCCAGTTACATAGTTGCACATTTACTTACACTTTTGATGAGAATAATGTGTCCCTTACTTTATATTCTCTCCAAAATTATTGCAAGAAAAATATTTTGTAATCCATGTATTTTCATCTGATTTGCTGAAATGCAACTTAAAAGGCTGGTGTTTCCCAGTTGCTTTGAACTGTAAAACTCTGGGTAGCCTGAAAAACATAATGGTTTAATTATTTTGAAAACATTTTTCCTGGCCATCAAGGAATTCTCAAAGACAGTCACTGATTAGCAAAATGGGAAATTGCTTTTATACTCAATGCCTTTTTACAGGGGGATTTGAGATAGGAACCTCTAATTGAAATTTTATTTGTGGATCATTTCTTTGTGGGATTGAACTCAATGCCTGTGTAGCTCATACTTTAAAAACAAACTGTTTATTAGTATAGATAAGCAGTAGTTTTACTGAATTCTCAAGATGATTCCTCAGTAGAGGAAGTGAAATGGAACTCTTCCTCTGAAACTGCACCATGTGAAAATTGCATTCTTTTAAAAACTAAATGAGATCTCTCTCTCTCTTCTCTTAGCTACTTCACAGCTGCCTGTTGAAATTGAAGCTCTGAAAACTGTCTACAAAACAGGCGAGACCATCGTAGTAACTTGTGTGGTCTTTGACAATGAGGTGGTTAATTTACAGTGGAATTACCCTGGGAAAGTGGTAAATATCTCTCTATCTCTTTTTTTTCCCTCAGTGTTTGTAGTTACTTATTAGGCAAGCAAGTGGGGTTGTAAAATATTCTTCTCTTATCTGAATGAGGACAGCTGAGGAGAGAAAACCAAGTAAGTTCTTTTAATTTTAGGTTACCATAAAAGAAAGTCAGTCCCAAAAGGTAAATTTGCTGTTAGTAACTAAGCAAACCATGAGAAGAAGGTGAGGTATGGCTGAGGAAGGAATGCTGTCTCTCAGGTCTTGTGTTGCTACAAGAAAAGAAATGTTGTGAAAATAGAAAGATCTAGGTATGTTGGACATCTGAGTAGAGCTCTGCTGCTGCAGGTCTGAACCCCTAAAACAGCTCTCTTAAATCCTGGTTCTTGGGGATAATAGAGGACAATGAAGAATCAATTCTACAATCTTAAGTGTTCTTCATTATGCAGATGTAAACGGAAATGATTCTTACAGTCACTGAATTTACAAATGAGAAACATCTAGTAAGAAAATCTTAAAACTTTTGTAGGACCTTGAAATTTTTCAAACTGGTTTAACATCCTTTTGCAGTGAGAACTTTTATTCAGTGAAACTTGGCTAGGGCCAGTCCCAGGCAATTTCAGAGTATCCCGTGTAAAAAATCTACTTGCTGAAGGAATTATGTAATTGAAGAATACCTGGTGGCTACTCCAAATCCCACCTTTATTTAAGAAAGTCAAGAGCCCAAGAGGAAAAATTATTTGAGCAAGTTTTGTTTTGTTTTCCATCTTACACATCAGTATAGTCTCTGCTATACGCCACCTTTCAAAACTAGCCCCAGCATATTTTTGTACCAGCCCCTAATGATAACATGGTCTGTCATTTTCACTATCCCTTTACTCTCCGGAGTTTTCTCCTTATCAATAAATTATTCTTATTTTGAGAGGAGGCAGAACATAGCATCTATTAACTGGTTACTTTTTGTCTGGTGAAGGGTATAAAAATTCATCTTACTTCATGGACATTGAACAAAAGGGACTCAAGTGGCTTTTATATCTGAGGAAAAGGTAGTGCATGAAGAGTGAATTGCTCTGTCAAGTTGCTTACCCAAATTTTCAAAGGTATTTGTTTCTCGTGAACAAAATATGAGCTCTCAACATCAATCTTCTGTGCCTACCCCAAAAAGGTTGTATTTTTATAGGCACAGCTTTTCTGTTGTGGCTGAAAAAGGCATCCTTAACAAAGTAAACAAGTCTTCTGCTATACAGGATTTAGATGTTTGCTCTCACTTCAGGGGTATCAAAGATCCTCAGTGATGTGCTTTCAGCTCAGTTACTTAAGCAAGGTTTTTTTTCCTTCTCCAAACTACAGAAAGAAAAAGGTCTGATAAAACTTGATGATATCAAAGTGCCATCACAGAAGCTGGTTTACACCTTGACCATTCCTGAGGCATCAGTGAAAGACACAGGGGATTATGAGTGTACTGCTCGGCATGCAACCAAGGAGGTTAAGGAAAACAAGAAAGTAGCCATTACAGTTCATGGTATAGTTTGATTTTAGTGTCCAAAATTCTTAACACTTTGGAAAACACAGTTCTTGAAAAATGTTGCATAGCGTTGTTTACACAAGGCTTTTTCATTTACAGACAAAGGCTTTGTTCACCTGGAGCCTCAGTTTAGCCCTCTGGAAGCAGTCAACCTGCATGAAGTCAAAAACTTTGTTGTTGATGTGCAGGCTTACCCAGCACCAAAAATGTACTGGTTGAAGGATAATGTGACTCTGATTGAAAATCTTACAGAGATTGTTACTACTTCAGGAAGAGTCCAGGAAACGAGGTAAAAATCTTCTGACCTTTACTTTGTCATGATGACTTGAGTTCCTCCCTCAGGAAACTGGGCACTACTCCTGCTCACTCTTTACACCTCAGTTTGTTGCCTCTTCCTCAGTGGCATTTAAAAATAGTTTATTTGTTTTCTGTTCTAAAGGGCAATGCCTAATTTACTTCTTACTACCTTCACAACATCAACCTCTTCAAGGTTCCTGAGCAAGAAACCTCTTTGCTCCCTTTAACATGTCTTCACACCAATAATTTCTGGCTATTTCCAGTAAAATCAGGGCTTTGTCAGGTCCTTGCAGAAAGTAACTAAGGCCACTTCTTTCTCAGTTTTATGTTGATAGTTATTTACCACTTGAACAATGACTTAGTTAAAGGCATGCTAGAAATGCTAAAGGCCACTATGTTATAATCCCAACATACATAGATTATGTGTTGCCCCAAAATTATTTTTTTGTGTCTGCTTTAAAAATACAAACAAAAACTTGCATTTCTGCAGGTTTCAGAGTATTTTAAAATTGATACGGGCCAAGGAGGAAGACAGTGGATACTATACTTTGGTTGCTGAAAATGAAGATGAGATTAAAAGCTACACCTTCTCATTGCTAATACAAGGTAAGCAGCCCCAAAGCCTTGCCCAGCAGAGCCCATGGCACACAGCAAGAGCTTGTTCCACTTACACACTGCGTTGTCTGGAGTGTGGATATGCGGAAGGCACAAACCAGGCTGAGCGGAGCAGTGCGTGTTAGTCTCTGGAGCTTTTCTAGCCTGATCCTGGCTTTCACTTCTGCACTGGCCTTGAGCCAAAAAGAAACTTTATCCACCCAGCTAAGTTATTCCAGCTGACAGTAGGATGATAGCTCATTTAACGTGACATGAAGACGTGGCACAACTGCAGCACTTCCTTCGCATTGCTCTAGCCTAGAATCCACTCTGTGCTACGGGAGATAAGCACCTCCTGGTTGAGTCTTTGTCTGTAGCTCTTGCTAAGGTGTTGGCCAAACAACACCTCTTCTGCTTCAACTTGTAGCTGGTTTTTTGTAGGCACTGACAAATATTTTAACAAACTCCTGACTCTTTCCCAGTTCCAGCTCTGATCTCAGCCCTCGTGGATGATCACCATGGCTCTGCTGGTGGGCAGACAGTGAGATGCTTGGCAGAGGGGACCCCACTTCCTGATGTGGAATGGCTGGTTTGCAAGGACATTAAAAAGTAAGAGGAGTGGCTGGTTTCTTACCCAAAATATTACTTGTATCCTCAATTATCTTAACATAATTAGTTACTGTACCATGTTTTACTCATAAAGAGACAGTAAGTTTCAGAGCATTTTTATTTCTTTTTAGAGGCACGTTGCTTATATTTCAAGAGAGGTTGTCAGTGCCCTTCTTTTTACATCCTATAGGACAGAAAACAATGCATCAATTCACCTTTCTCTCACAAAAGCTTTCTGTTCAGTAAGCCAACTCTAAGGATTTCGCAGTCCAGGTTTGAGTAAGGATTTTGAGAAGTAGCTGTCCCTCCATTCAGGGAGTATTTTTATTTTGAAGGAAGAAAGGTGCAGGTTTTTCAGAGATGCAATGTAAAGACACTTCTGGCCCTTAAATGTGCTGTTGTCAGATGAAATTTGCAGGCAAAGGTAATTCTTGTTCTGTTCACTCTTATTTTTCCATACCTACACCCAATGCCCATTTCCCCCATTATTCTTTTCTGCAGGTGCAGCAATGACACCTCATGGACCCTTTTGACTAACAATATTTCTGATATACATATGGAAGCCCACCTGGATGAGAAAAATATGGTGGAAAGCCAGGTGACCTTCCAGAAGGTAGAGGAAACCCTGGCTGTGCGATGTGTGGCAAGGAATGACCTTGGTGCCGTTACTCGAGAACTGAAGCTTGTGGCCCCCAGTGAGTTTGCTTTGTCCTTCTATGCAATTACAACAGCCAGTTTGACTCTGCTCTAACTCACCCCAGTTCAGTCCTAGTGGATAAAAATATGAATAGCTGTAGATGATAAATTAAAGTGGATTTTTTTCACCCCGGTATTTTTGAGGATGAGGCATTTTACATGTCTTTATGGTGCATCTGCTTTTTGCTTATTATGTGGTTCCATAATTCATTTTATCATTTTATTAATACTGGCTATGGGGCATTCTTCTAGACAATCTGCATTTGGTTTTGAAACAAGATGGCAGAGCAGGTCTGGGCTTGGAAAGACTTTATAGTCACCAGCCTCAGGAACTGCTCCTGCCACTTCTGCAGGACACAGGAACTGCAATGACAGGGGAGGTGGGTGTCTTATGTGTCTGATGTTCCTCATGGCTCATGAGGAAAATATGGTCTGTCTTTTTACTCCACAGCCTTGAGATCAGAGCTAACGGTGGCTGCTGCTGTCTTAGTGCTGTTAGTGATTGTGATAATTTCACTGATTGTCTTGGTCATCATATGGAAACAGGTATGTAGAAAAGTATTTCAGTTTGGGTGCTGAGCCCTGCTGGGTTTTGATCTGCTGTAAAGCCAGGTCCAGGACTAATGCTTGGTTTTGCATTCAATGTGCTCTGCAGAAGCCAAGGTATGAGATTAGATGGAGAGTCATTGAGTCTATCAGCCCTGATGGCCACGAGTACATTTATGTGGACCCAATGCAACTGCCTTATGACTCCAGATGGGAGTTTCCTCGAGATGGGTTAGTGCTTGGTAAGTTTTCTGTAAGGGACTAGCCCCACTCTTCTTTGGAGAGAAAGATATTCAGTGACCATTCTGAGGTCTTTGCAGGATTTGCAACGGAAGTTATGGCCACAAAGTCCAGAGTCTCTCTGTGTCTGTCTGCTCTCCTCAGTTCTCTTTCCTGATCCTCTTCTACAGTGGCATCAGCCCTGAGGTCCTTGTGTTAGTGTCTCCTGTGCCTCTGTTCCAGCTCTCCTCCACATGCCCTGTGTGCAGTGTCCACCCCTACATGGCTTAGGGGACTCTCTGTGTTAAACGCCCTGTTCAACCCTCATTTCTGCTAAGGCATCCACAAGAAGGACATAATTATTTTTTATCTGCAAGTAATTTATATACTTATGTGTAGAGACCAAGAAAATCTGCAACTAGTTAGGTAGTTTTATTAAATTTTTAAAAAAATTATTAATCCATGCCATGCACATATCAGTGCTGAATAATTTTATGGCTACTGTCCTTCTTTCTTTTTCCTTCCCCTTCTGCTTTCTTGCTTTGCTGTTCCTCATTGAAATTCATACAGAATTCAGTTGTAATTATTTTCTCAAGGCTGGCCCAATCTCTCATTTTTATCAATTGAAAGTGTAATGACTATAGAAAATTTTAATGTTCTATCCAGATAGTGCTTTAAAAATACAAAGCTTCCCTCTCTTGGAGATATCTGTGGACCAAATTGTATTGCAAAACACAGGAGAAGAAGTTGAAATGTGTCTTTTATTTAATATTTTCAAGAAACATACTCCTCTGGTGTAGTTCTTCATCATCATAGAGAAAGAGTTAATTCTTGAAAAAAGCAAGAACAAAATTTCCAGTTCAGGAACAATATCCTTTAATTAAATTCATGTTGCTAATTGAAGACTAGAGGAGGGTGAATGTTTTATAGAATTATTTTATTACAACCCAGACTTTAATTATATGCCTAAATAGGATTTGTCAGATCTGAGTTGTTAAAGACCACCGCTGTGACTTTGTCTCCCTCTGACTCATGAGCACCAGTCTGCTTCAATGCCTTCTTGTTTACAAGTGTATTCAGAATAGTCAGTAACTTTAAAACCCAGTGCTCCATATCCTTTTGTCAACCTGGATTGCACAACTGCTCTACTTGACTCACTCACCCGCTGGCACTTTTGCCATATTAAATGCTTGCTGGTGAGGGGGGATCCTCTTTTGTTACTGGGGCTGCCAATTCTGGTTTGTGTGGATTTTCTCTTATCTAAGTGGGAGATGACAGCAAAGCAATTACACCTTTAGTTCAGGGAGGCTCTGAAGCAGGTTACAAACCCATTTTGGCTCCACCAGATGAGTATTTCCCATCCTAGCTGTGTAAGCCAGCTGGCATTTATTTGTTTTTCCTAGCCAGTAGTGCCTGGAGTGCAGTGCTGTGTTAAACGCCAACTCTGAACATTGGCTGGGTGGAGCTTCAATTGATAAATTTGAGTTACACTGCAAATTTCCCTGTGCAATCACTGATCCACAGTATATCCAGTGCACTGCTGTTTAATGGGCTCATGAACCAGTGCAAGCCCAGGAGATGCATACCAGAAGGAACAATGCAGCAATGCCATGAGCTGTTTGAACACCACTGCCTTCTCCTGGCTCTGCTGAGGATTAGTGAGGTCCCAGCAGGACCTGGACCTCCTCATCTGGCTGACAGAGCTGAGAGCAGCGCCTTTTGAGGCATGGGGTCCGAGTGCTGCAGCTCAGGATACCAGGGTGGCTGTACAGAGACACCAGAATTGCATCATTTCCCAGCAAGCCACTTATTTATCCTGGTGACCTTAATAAAATGAAATGCTGATCTGACACAGAATCTGACCTGTGCCCATCTGAAAAAGGCAAGTTAAGATTCAAGGCACACAACAGTCAGAGATGTGGTACTTAATTTCATTAGTCTAGAAACTGGGTATAGATTATAAAGCTTGACAATTATTTGGCTGTTAATATAGACCAAGAGACTTATGGTTTCATTTGGGGTGGGTTGATTATCCCAGGCCAATTTTAGCAAAAGAAGCATCCAGCTGAGATGGTTGCATCTGGAACAAATTCATAGTCTTCACCCTTGTGTCCTCTGAGCAGAAAAGCAGCACCTCTCTGGCAGGCACAGCAGATAGGCTCTGGGGATGGGTACAGAGCCTGAATTAGCTGCTGTTCCTGCACTAGTTTGAGGGGTCTTGAGCTGCTGCTGTGTCTGCACAGTCCCTCTGTGGTGGTGAAGCAGCACTGCTCCTTCAGCAAGCAGATCACAGCAGTGCCTTTATACAGAAAAGTAAACTCGCACTATAATTTTGAACTTCAACGAAGCACTCATCAAGAATATGATGGCATTACAGATGCTTCCAGTTCTTGGGCAGTTAGCTCCCACCTGGCTCCAAATTTCAAATGCAAAAGACACGGGGCTTGGGCTACATCTGCAGAGAGGGTTGAAAAGGGGAAATAGCAGTGATGGCTCCCTGCCATTCCGGAAGCGCTCTCACTGTCTCCACATGCACCCCAGCCCAGCAGAGGTGATGGAGAGGGAGATGTGTGCCTCGTGCTCAGCTGACAATATGGTTCTGGGGAGGAATTGGCTTGTGAAGACAAGAAGATCAAGGAGCATCAGCAAATGCCATCACATTTGAAGGGCTGCATCCTGCCATATGGCTCCCAGACCTTCAGTCTAAAAAGTTTCAGGGGCCAAATTTCAAACTCAGGTTGTTTGAATTAGTCTGAAATTTAGTGTGAAGCTTTCTCACATCCTGATTGGGAAGGATAACCTTTGGAGCATGGGAATCTTGAAAAGAAATCACATAGCTTCTGTGGGCATGACAAACTATGTTGTCACAATCATGGAGAGGTTCGCCAGTGTCAACTCAGCTAATCATTCTTTAACCATTTCTTGCGCTTGTTAATGATGTAGATATTGTTTGGCTGGAAATTTTCTTTCAAAAGCACGTGTACAATAAAAGTGGGGGCAATAGCTAGAGGATAACGGAAACATATGGCATTGCATGCCAGATAACACCTTCAGAAGCGTAAAAGGTGACAAGTTCAAACTGCAAACGAACGTCAAAGACAAAATGCTGTATATCTCCATAGTAAAAGTCACTATTTATTCTTCCTGTGCTTAAAAAGTAACATAAAACCAAAGCAACAGCTTGTCAGGCATGTGATTATATTCTGGCATCTGGACCTCATATACAAGTTCGTTCACTAAATGTTACCTTGATGAACTTGGTTTTCAATGCAGAAGCTATGAAATACAGCATTTTGGAGTATGTTTGTGTAGTTCACATTTCTCTAAAATCTCACTCAATCTGTACAAAATTCTTCTGGAAACTGTATCCATATTAGAAGACAGGATATATTAATCCCAAATTTTTGCCTAAATTGATTTGTGGGAAGAGTAAAGGGTCTATAAACATTAGCTGTTTCATTACAGCACTTGGAAATTTGCAATACAATTTATTCCAGCAGATGAAACACACTTGTACATTAAACATCAGAGAAGTCTTCCCTCATATGTGATCAACATGTATTTCAGCTTCTTGCAGACCTGAAATGGTGCTGCCTGTTTGTTTCTGAACGTGCCATCAATGTGCTTTAGTCCATTTTACTGCTGGGTGTGTCCAGCATTATATAACAGACTGAAACTACAGCTGAGGGACCCAATTCAGATTTGTAAGTCAGAAACACACTTGTATTTTAACCAGGTGCTGACTGAGGCAAAGAGGTCAGCTTAAGCCTAGGACAATCCATGATGTGAGAGGATAAAGTGAAGATGTCAGGGCACAGGAAGGGACTAATTTGAACGAGCTGAGCTTCCAGGTGCAGGTGTGCTCTTGATGTTTGCTTGCATCTTTTTAAGAACTGTACTTAATGACAGCATTTCATATTTGCTTCTTTGTGTGGAAAGGGAATGTGCCCTTTCCACACAAGAATCAACTTATAGAGGAATGGAGACAGGAGAGGAGCTGAATTGCTGTTACTTTCTGAAATAAATAATGCTCTCCCTTGTGTTCAGGTCGGATCCTTGGTTCGGGTGCATTTGGAAAAGTAGTTGAAGGGACTGCATATGGATTGAGTCGCTCTCAACCGGTGATGAAAGTAGCTGTGAAAATGCTGAAACGTAAGTTGTCATGGTTTTGTTTCCCAAACTAGGTATTCCCAAGATAGGTGAATAACCACAGGGTTATTCAAACATTGCTTGTTATAAATTAATTCTTCTTTGAAAGTTGGAAATGAATAGTGAAATGACAGGATTTTAAAATTACATGTTAGATTGCTTGATAGCATTTCAAGCCTGAAGGTACCCAGGCTTTTGAAAACATCAAAAGTTTAGGTTTAGCTGAACAGCTACAATAACTCAACAAATATTGAGAAAGATAAAGTAACCATGAACGCCTGTGTACAAGTGAGGGCTATACAACAAGAGGAAATAGGCAGGTCATGTATAAGAATCTTAAGTTCACTGAAGATTTCCTGGTTCATGAGAACTGAGAATCTGATGCAGTGATTCTGTAGGAACCATGGGGAGCTTGCTTGTGTTGAAGCAGCTCATAGAGTGCTTCTGTGCCATGTGGGCAATCCACTACACCCCTGGAGAGGGACAAACAGACTGGGTCAGCTGCTGAGCTGCATCAAGTGAGTTCTTTAATAATAATTTGTGGCTCCTCTCCAAGCCTTAAGAAAGACACGTGTCAAGTAAAGGACACGGTGGCAGCAATGCTCCAATGAGGCAAGCAAGGAGAAATTTTTTGTTAATATGAAAAAGTGACTGCTCCCACTGAGTGGCTAATGTGTTTTTTCAACAGCTACAGCTAGATCCAGTGAAAAACAGGCCCTCATGTCTGAACTGAAGATAATGACACATCTTGGCCCCCACCTGAATATTGTGAATCTGCTTGGAGCTTGTACAAAATCAGGTGGGTTTGGCTGGCAAAATAAAGGTTTGCTGTGGGGTCATCATTCGGTATTTAACAAGCACATTGATGCCTAAAGATTTTTAGCTTTTTATGTAATCTTCATGTATTTGTAGCTTTGTAGATTCTTAAATGCCTAGGTATAGCTTCTAGCACTTTTCCAGCTTTCTTTCCCACAGTGAACAAATGTTTATTGATGTGTTCCTTAAATTTTATCTACTCTTGCTTGTTAGTTTACTAAGGACTTTTTATTTTTGCACCATGTAATCATAGACACAATAAAGGTAGGGTAGGAGACTGGGGGGAGAGCTCCAATGGGGCAGAACCTGGGGTGGAGGTTACCTAACTAACTGCTCCTCTAATTGGACAATATTGGCTAGATATTCTAATTGCCCTATTTTATAAAACTGTACAAATTTAATTTGGAGCATATTTATTGTTTTTGTCATATTGTGTACCTGAAGGCTTTTATGTTATCATTCTAATGTTGTTTGGAAAAGTTTGTGTTCTATTTCCAGGCATCAAGTCTCAAGTAAAGGATTTACCAATAAATGTAAACAAATATAGGTTTTCAGAAATCTTCTTGATATTTGGTAATAATTGCAGTCATAACTTAGTAGATAGAAATGTATTAACTCACAACTCTATTTTCTACTACTTTTGGAATCTTTTTTTTTTTATTTGTTTCTGTTTTTCAAAAACCCCACTCACCAATGCATAATTTTGCTTTATTTTAACAGGTCCTATTTACATCATTACTGAATACTGTTTTTATGGCGATTTGGTGAACTACCTGCATAAGAATAGGGACAATTTCCTGAACCGACACCCGGAAAAGCCTAAAAAAGATTTGGATATCTTTGGGATGAACCCCGCTGATGAAAGCACAAGAAGGTGGGAAAAGAATGAAAAAAATAAATCCATGACCTGCAACTTAAGGACTTAAGCCATTATACCCTTATTGCATTACTCTCATTCATTGGTTTAAACTCTGCCCTAATTTTTCTTGTTAGACTTTTATTTATTATGTTTAATAGGCCTGGGAAGGTTTCAACAATTTTTATTCAATCTCCCTGAGATGCGTCCTAGATTTGTGTTTCCTGCATGTAGACATGCCTGCAGTCTGAAGACCCTTGTGGTTTCTCTATAGATATCCTATAAAGCGCATCTACTTGTCTCCTTGTTTCCATGCTTGGGGAATTTCCAGTGTCTAAAACTCCTTCCCTTCAAACAACCTGGCAAGAGCTTGTTCTCCAAGCTCAAGTTCTCCCTTTTATCTACCAATGGCTTAGCCAGTCTCAATAGTGTGCTAATGGTTAATGTTTATCCCAGAACTTTTTCCAGATGATGGTTGAGGAAGTTTGTCATCATACATTCAGCAATAATGTAATGCCGTAAAATGAGCCAGGATTTAAAAGGTGAACAGAGATTCATTCAAAAATCACTTGGACAAATAGATCAACCGACTTGGTAGCTGAGTAAAGCTGGTGCCATTCATCTGGGCATGGGTTTGTTCAGCAGGACTGGATTTGATGCAAACTGTCTGGGTGAATAAATTACACCTATCATTTGGAATACCTTGAGCTAAAAGACCTAGGTAGTGATACTTGAGTTCAGTGGGATTTTGGGAAATAAGGCATGGTTACATACCTGACTGCTGGCAAAAGCCTAAGTTTGAAGTGCTTGTGTTTGACTACAGTAATGCACAGTAACATGTGATGATTATCTTACACATATGATATGTGGAAATGATCTTTATATATATATATTTCCTAACAAGAAGCCGGCTCACATTTCACATCCATACAGTGGTACACCTTAAGTGAATGGTTAGATATGCACATGCTCTGACAGGGAAGTCACTAGCTGATACACTTGTATTTTTTCCCAATTTCAGTTATGTGATACTATCATTTGAAAACACTGGAGAATACATGGACATGAAACAAGCTGATACCACTCAGTATGTGCCAATGCTGGAAAGGAAGGAGGGCTCTAAATACTCTGATATTCAGAGATCTGTGTATGATCGGCCTGCTTCATATAAGAAGAAATCCATGTCAGGTAATGTAGAACTGTCCCTTCTGCATGTATTGTTAATACAAATGACTCTTGTGCAAACACATATCTTATTTTTGTCCTCTAAATGCACACAAACTGTTTAGCTCTGTTCATCAAGAGTGTGAGCATAAGCTGTAAGTTAAAAGCTTGTGGTTATGTTCTTCCATTCTGCTCTGGGGGTAGGAGAGCATGTTGCTGGAGCAGAAGGGGTGTATTTGTTTCTGTGCTGAAGCACTGGGTAGTTGTGCTCTGCAGTGGGGCTGTAGGCACTCTTTGGAGGCAGTGATTTTATCAGTCTTGTCGTTTGAAGGATTTTGAGCAACAGCAATGACCAGTAATAATAGTAGTTTAAATTGTAGTGTTTCTACTTACATTTCACATTAACTGACACTTACCAAATGCAGAACACTCCCAAATACTTTCCTGGATTATGTAATGAAGATAACAAATGCATCCTATTCCCTGTCCCTGTTCTCAGAAACCAAATATGCTTTTGTTTAAAAACAGACACCATCACTTCTGCCTCCAGGCCTCAAAAACTGAACGAGTCCCAGATTTACATGGCAGACTTATGTGTTCATGCTCTGGGACAGTCAGGGAAAATGAATCACTGAATTTTGACTGTTTTTTTTCTGGCATTTTTCATAAAAGAAATAAGAACTGTTGCCATAGAATTCCTGACCCTTTTTGCTGGCATTGGATTAGTCCCAGTGAATACTTCCTGGGAAAAAGCAGTGTTCAGCAAAAGTAAACAGATAAGAATGCATGCACAAAACCCTAAAGAAGTCATCACCTCTAAATAAATATTTTTGTACCACACACTGAGTAAACAACCTGTGTGACAGTCCAGTAAGGTCCAGTAACACTCCTTTATCACTTTACTTTTTCCTATTGTTCCCAAGGGAAAAAATTACAGACAGCAGAAAACCCAAACCCATTATTTAATACTGGCTGTTTTTAAAAATGCAGTAAGTCAGTGACTGATGCAGACATTAAAAGCAGTAACAGTTACTATGAAAAGACTGTTTTGGTCGTGGTACTCTGCTAAAATGTTCAGCTCAGAATCATGATAGGTAGGGGAAGATGGATGCTACTTTCACACTCCACAGCAAAAACACATTTTTCTTTTTTTTTCAATAGAATCAGAAGTCAAAAACCTTCTTTCAGATGACAGTTCAGAGGCCCTTAGCCTACTGGATTTGCTGAGCTTCACCTACCAGGTTGCACGGGGAATGGAATTCTTGGCTTCCAAAAATGTAAGTAAATAAAAAAGTAAGCGAAGTGGAATAAGGTGTAAAGATGTCTTCTGCAGCTATGGTTTTAAATTTAGATTTTGAGCATATGACACAAAATAGATTCTTTTTGGAGACAGCTTTTTCACTTACCTGGAAATGGAGATCACCGTGGTGGGAAAAAATCAAAGCAGCAGTCACGCGTCTTCCCCTGCTGCATCCTGTGATATTGCTGGAGTCAGGGTGCCAGAGATGGTGGAGGATCAAAGCAGGGTCTGGGTGAAGGGTCCATGCAGTCACAAGCCAGCATGGTCAGAAGCACAGGCATATCATTAGTACATGATGGGTAGAATGGGAAAGGGTGACCTCACTTTTGCCTCCTCCCCCCGAAAATGCATCCATGTGAGACCTTGCTGGTCCTGAGGCCTGGTGCCTCCTTGCCCCTGTTAGCAGGTGCTTGTTCAGTAGAAGGTCTTGTTAGTACTGTACCTAGAAAGCCAAACCTTTTGTAAGGGCAGTGGTCCTCATGGAAAAAGCATGTGCTTGAACAATAACATTTTTCTTCACACAGTGTGTGCACCGTGACTTGGCTGCTCGTAATGTCCTCCTGGCTCAAGGAAAAATTGTGAAGATCTGTGACTTTGGGCTGGCTAGAGACATCATGCACGATTCCAACTATGTCTCCAAGGGCAGTGTATGTACTTAATCTCTGAAGTTCTACTTTAACTGAAATGAAAATTGTCAGTTTTAAATGCTATTTCATGTTCTTGCCATTCAGTGTTGGTTACAGTAATTGACCATTGGGACGAATGCTCCTCAGAACAATTTATCCTAAGATCATTAATTCCTGTAACTTTTCTAACTCTGTTTTAAAGCCAAAAGGTCCACATTTACTACTTTACAGTCTGACATTTTTAACTGGCAGGTTTTGTGACTGGCTAAATTATTAAGGAGCTGTCAAACAATAACATATCAGACCTAGTTCAGCAGTGCCAGATTTTGCATCATACCTTCAATCATTTACTACCTGGTCATTTGCCAGTAATGAAATGAATACAGCTATGGTTTAACTAGTTTTTGTGGGGAGCAACAAGTAGCATTGCTTATAATCCTGGTACCTCTGTATTAAATTGAATTAAAAATAAACATTAGCAAGGTTAACATGGTTTTTCTTATAGAGAGATGTTATTCCTGGCTATCAAACAACAATTGCAACAGTAAGCACTTATTTAATGACTAATCTGTGTGTTTGGGCTTTCCTTCTTTTTATTACAGACTTTCCTCCCAGTAAAATGGATGGCACCTGAAAGTATTTTTGACAACCTGTACACAACATTAAGTGATGTCTGGTCTTATGGCATTCTGCTGTGGGAAATATTTTCTCTTGGTATGTACTGTGAATATTTTCCTACGTGTAGTGATTCAGTTTTTTCAATTCAAACTGTTCTACATGAAGTATTTCAAATGCTGCATATAAAAACATATGTGTGAAATCCACTGTTAGTTGTTCTAGTTGTATGGGATTTCAGATTCCAGTGTTAGGTGTAAAGTGAAATGTCCATACTCTGATAAAGTTCTCTTTAGTTTTGGTACGGATTTTTTTTGTTCATTTGTTTGTGGGTTTTGTTTTTGGTTTTTTTGTTTGTTTGTTTTTGCAATATACTGTTTTTTTTCTGTAACACTAAAAGAACTGTGTGAAAATCTTTTGTGGAAAAGTATTGGTGCACCACAACAAGATTGATTTTCTGTCTAATATGAGAAGGAACATGTTTCTCCATTGCAGTGGGGTGCCTGGGGCTGCAGCCCAGCTCAGCAGCTGCTTTGGAACAGCCTCTTCATACACGTTTCAAAAGAGCCTGTCTTAGTCCCATTACAGAATGAAAATAAATGTCAATCTTCTGGGACACTGATTTCTCATTTCCAGGTTAACACTGTTCACACCGTTGGTTTATGGCAGCGTAAAGTGGTTATGACAATATATAGCAGTTACAGACAATGTACAGTTCCCAGCTGGGAACAGCCTGGCTCTCTCCTCAGCCTCATTAATTAGCCTCCTGGACGGGTGGATGGCCTGCTTCAGCAAGCTTGCATTGCCCAGATTTACTGCCAGCAGAATTACTCATGCCTGTACCGTATCTACTGCTGCCCCACGGCAACCCCAAGCCTAATGTTATTTGCTAGAATAAGTTGTCACATAACTGCTTCTCAGAAAACAACAGTTGCACCACTATTTATGGTATTGATTCCTGTAATCTCTGGGCATCGTAGGATCCTGTAAATAGCCATTCCCCAATATCCCTGGGAGGCACTGAGCAGCTCAGGAACTAAAGCACTACACTTCACTGCTCTACCTGTAAAGAAGGTTCTGAAGCTCAATTTTAGGTGAAAATTCTGCTTTTGAAAGGGCAGAGGTTTCTGAAGTAATATTATAGTATGCCTCCTCCATCTGAGAAAATTGTTCCTTTTTGGAAAGCAAAACATATCCTCAGCAGTGTTTGTTAAGGAGGTCAATTATAACATCTTGCTACCATGTTGACTTCAGCTTGAATTACCCTTTTACACATCAGCAACAACTGAGCATGAGTGCAATGATGTCTCTGTGGTGCAGCCCCAAATTATCAGTTAACTGTGTCAGCTTGGGCAAAATTCAAACTTTTTGACAACCCATGCACGTGACATGTCAGCTATTGTCTAAAGCCAGCTGCCCAGCTGGGACGAGTGGAGTGTGGAGGGGACTTACACCAATGCTTTGGCTTTGCAGTCAGGATGAGGTGTGTGACTCAGGCTGTGTCACTCTCAGCTGTCCTACAGGTGCCAAAGGCAGTAATGCCAGACGGAACAAGTATCCAAGCTAAATTCTCACAGAAAGGCAGTGGCAGGGCAGAGCTGTGACCTCAGCCATGCCAAATGCAGGCTGATGACATGATCCAGGTATCATCCAATCTCTGTCCCCAACACATTCTATAAACACTGTAAAGGTATTTTTTTTTTTCTAACTAGTACCTACTTCAATCTTTCCTAGCCAGCATTTCACATTAGGGCTTAACGTCATCAGACAATAGCTCTGATGTGAAACTGGCTAGGAAAGAATCATTCTGATGTCAAGTTAAATTATAGAGTTAACACTTCATGACATGAACAAGAAGACTGTATTTGGGAACTCTGCATGGATATTCAAGAACAGAGTAGTACTTTTGCTTCTCTTTTATCTTCAGGTGGCACACCATATCCTGGCATGATGGTCGATTCTACTTTCTACAATAAGATCAAGAGCGGATACCGAATGGCCAAACCTGATCATGCTACCAATGAAGTGTATGTGTGCATTTGGCTTTTCCACACCTGCCCAGTCTCCAGAGAATTTGGCTTTAGTTTCTGTTTGATCAGTTATGTTCCTCTACCAGCTGGTTAAACTGATTTCCTTCTTATCTGCAGGTATGAGATTATGGTGAAGTGCTGGAACAGTGAACCAGAGAAAAGACCTTCTTTCTACCATTTGAGTGAAATTGTGGAGAGCCTGTTGCCTGGAGAGTACAAAAAGGTTTGCTCTTTGCAATTTTCTCTGTATTTTCTGTATACTGCTTCAGAGGGAATTATAAGCATTGTTCCAGCCAAGAGAGCCATGAGCACTGAACTGGCACATTCTAACCTGTGTTAGATTATGTGATTAGCACAGGGACATTGCATATTCAGTTTCTTCAATCAAACTTGCTGAGAGAAGCAGTTCTGCAGTATTAACTGGGGAGCAGAACTATTTATGTATAATTAAATCCTAACAACTCAATTTTTCTACTGGAGAACTAGTTCTATATATTTTCATGGGATGTTGTAGGCCGTGAAATAATTCTATAAAAGGGAGTTCTTGGCCCATGTGTATAATCTCCCTGTCTCCTTATTTGGACCCTGACACCAGCAAGTTTTCCCTTCACACTTTGGCTAGCTCTGGACAAGTTGTGCCTGCCCCATAATTCAGTGTTTCGTTTTCCCCACCTACCTTAACTCCCTTCTCCCTATCCTTCTTTCACATCTATTTGTCTGCTTTGTGCCACCACAGAGCTTTGCTCTTGCATCATCTAAAACTTATGTGTCACTTCTCCCTTCAAAGCAATTGAAGATTGTGGACTTCTCTATCTGGTGCTGCTGGCTCATAGGGCAGAATATTTGCTAGGCTAATGAATCACCGCTGCCCATCTAAAGAAAGGCAGCTTTAGTGAATAGCATCTAATGAGGGGGTTGAAATTAATGTTTTCAGAGCTATGAGAAGATTCATCTGGACTTCCTGAAAAGTGATCACCCAGCTGTCACACGCATGAGAGGGGACTGTGACAATGCTTACATTGGTGTAACTTACAAGAATGAAGACAAGCTAAAGGACAGGGAGAGTGGATTTGATGAGCAGAGGCTGAGCGCTGACAGTGGATACATCATTCCCCTGCCTGACATTGACCCTGTTTCTGAAGATGAGCTTGGCAAAAGAAACAGACACAGGTAGGTGCAGTTTACAGATCCCTTAGCCCATAGTCACCATTTGGGGACATGTTTGGCAGTGTCCATTTACACTTTCCAGCATCATATTCTGCAAATGGTTTCCTTAGCTCTGTTGAAACTACTTATTGGGGGAGTTGCATATAAACATGGTAGTATGACTGGCCACAGTGTTTCCAATGGGAAAAAATTAATTTTGCCTGTTTTGTGGTTGCCAGGGTAAGGCGACTGCTGGTAGGGTGCTTCTGTGTGTCTTTGGGACTCCTTTAATAGCTTGGTCAAGTCACAGTGGTTGTCTGGTGGATCTGTGGGCACATTTTGCAACACATCTTGCCTCCCTGAGGCTTCATATGAGATCTCAAAGGATTGATTTGTTTGTATGAGACAATTCTAAAATCTGGGCGAAGTTGTTAATAATATCTTCTGTGTTCTATATCTATATATCTTCTGATTTTCTATTAAAGCAGGGCATCCAGAACTTTTTACTTCTCTCTTGTTAATTTGCATGACCAATGCCACTACACACAACACTGCGTGACCCTAATTGCAAATGGTGCAGGTTTAATTCAGCATTTAATTCATAGTGTATAGATTCAGCAACCTAGAAATGCTTTTTTTTTTTAGTGTATTTTTGTGGTTTATTCAAGTGAGAGAAGAAAAAAGTCCCTAAAAGTTCTATCAGAATTAAGACATATTATCTCTCTCTGTTATTCTTGTCTTACTGTCTGTTATTGCTATCTTATTTTCACCTGACCTCCCCAGATTTACCTAAGTGACCTATTGTCAAGTAGTGTAATAAAAGTATTTCTCCAACAAGCATCTGTCTGAGAGTGCTTGGAGGCACATAAGAACAGCATGCTCCTTTGAATTCCAAGGCGGTTCACTACTTTTGATATACAAGATATGTCATGTCCTAAGAAACTGGTGGTCATAGTCACCTAAGATTGCACCCTGGGTCAGAAAGCATCTGGGGAGGCAGGGTTCAGTTCTGCTAGAGACTGGAGTATTCACCCCGCCGCAGTCACCACGCACCTTATCTCTGAGATATTTGTCTCTTCCAGTTCACAGACCTCTGAAGAAAGTGCCATTGAAACTGGTTCCAGTAGCTCTACCTTCATCAAGAGAGAGGACGAGACCATTGAGGACATTGACATGATGGACGACATCGGGATCGACTCCTCAGACCTGGTGGAGGACAGCTTCCTGTAACCCCACAGACACCTGCCAGCTCTGCACACGGGGAAGCTTCCCCTGCTGTCTACAGACTTCTGCTCCGCAGAGAAAACCACTTTATTGCAACGTCAAGGATGTGAAGAGGAGGTGGATTTGTAGAAAGGAACTCTCAGAAATGGGCAGAGGAATCAGCCTGAGTATAAATTAAAGAGACATGTTGAAGATGGATTTCTTTAGTGCTGCTTCTTGCAGTACTTCAGTAGCATCTCAGAGTTGTTTGCCATTCCAACTGGTAGGAGGATGAAGGGAAAGGCCACAAACAGACCGGTTTTGTGTTTCAAGGGCATTCATATGACTTTGATGGACCAATTTTCCACTACAGCAATACTTCACCATTGTAATTATGTAAATAACTGTCTACTCAAGGATCTTTTGAGGTGCACATTGAACATATGCCATGGATTTTAGAAGAGGTCATTAATGAATTTGGTGTACTTCCTCCCTCAATCTCAATGTCAGCTGCTGTTGAACTATCATGTGAATTGAAAAACATGCAAAAACCACTTTTGGACCAAAAAGGTCTAAAACCACAAGGGACTGACCGGTACTATAAAACATGTTACTTTCTACCATTAATGCAAGTAAAGGGGAATAATAATGATAATAATAAT
>VXAX01000813.1:0-92760 GCA_013399835.1 Leptocoma aspasia
AGGACAGGACAGGACAGGACAGATCCCACAACCGACGTGTGACGGAGTACCCGCTGCTGCCCGCCCGCCAAAGAGCCGGGAAGTGTGAGCCCTCTGAAGCCGCCTTCTTTCACAGCCACAGCGGCGGAGAGCAGCGAGAGCCTCCGGGGCCAACAGCGGGCACCCAGCCCGCGTTCCCCAAGCCCCAGCCCTGTTTTTCAACTTCCAGCTGCTTGCAGCTTGCAGCGTTGCGGTGGATGGCTGTCAGCCCCCCGGAGATGCGGCACGAGCATCTCCCGCAGCTGGGCGAGGTGGTTACTGCCGCTGATTCCGCTAGCACGTTCTTGTGATATTTGACTCACCGGGAGTACGGCTGGAAGCTGTCACGGCCCTTTGGAAGAAATGCCACAAATTTCAGTACAGAGATATAACTAACACATTCTCTTGTGCAGCTGATAAAAGTGAATTCATTCCATAACTTGCGCAGTACTCACCAAGATTTGCTCCAAAGCAGTTCCCAGCTATCCAGCCTGTCCCCTCAAAGGAGCCAATTCTGCTCCACTAGCAGGAGTGCTTGTTCAATCCTGCAAGCTGCTCACTTTTCAAATACACCGATTTTTCATGTATCCCCTAAACCAGACTCTAAAATCAATTCTGCAGATTTGGGGAATGCCCTAATTGCCTTTACACACCTACTCTGGCATGTGGATGCAGAGCCTATGTGAATGCTGGGTAATCAAAAGTGATAGGAAAGATGTGTGCTGATGTCTTTACAAACCATTCCATGGGTGAAGGGATGGCTGTGAACGCCTTTGGAATGGATCTGAATGTCTCTGCTGACTTTGGGCAGCAGGTTCCTTACCGGGCCCAGACAGTTTGGGCTCCTGGAACAGACAGGGCTCTGCACAAGGCTGAACTTTGGGGTGAAATGCCAGGTTCAAGGGGGGATATGTGGAAGGCAGCTGGGGAAGGCTGTGCCTTCCCAGCAGCTCAGCCGATGGGGGAAGGAAGAGGGACACGTGGGGCCAGAGTTTGGGATAAAAGGGAGGCTGAGCCCTCGGAAACCTCGAGAGAGAAACTGCACGGAGGTGTGCCCCAGTGGACTCTCTCCCTTTATTGGAATAAAGTTGCAGAACTCCTCTGTCTCCTTTATAAACACTGGCTTTTCATAGAGTGATTTTCTGTACAAAAGCTATGCACTGTCACTAAAAATGTGGCACCAGTGTCTTTTGTTGCAGTAAGGAGGCACCTCGAAGAATGTCTGTGGTTCTCATACTCCCGTGGTTCCACTTGCAGCCCTGGATACTTCTGCCAGCTTCCAACTGTGCTGCCACAGTGCTCTGCCAGACCAGCAGACACACTTATCTCTGTGGCCTCTACTCTTGGGTCACAGTGACTGGTGATCACAGCCCTGCAAACAGCAGCATGGAGTCAAATTTTCTTTATTTGATATTGCACATCCACAGAGTCAACATATCCAGGAAAAAGGTTGGGCATGGTTTCCTGGCTAAACTTGTACTTTTGCGTGACAGGTATGATTTCACCTGGAAATGTGGTGAGGTTCTCCAACTTTCTGTTTGGGATAAGAAGTAGGAATTAATCTAGTTTTAACCAAGAGACTGCAGAGCAGCGTGGGAAGGGGTTGTTCAGCTGCAGATCAGAAGAATGGAGCCTTTACCCACTGCTGCTCTCCAAAAGCCATCCCCAGAGCTGCTCAGCAGCCTGCAAACGATGGCTGTACATCAAATGCAGGCGCAGCTGTTCTTCCCTGCTACCAGCATCACATCAGATTAGAGCTAATTGATCACAATAATTTTCTTATTTTGTATAAAACCAGTGTCAACCATCTGAAAAATAATGGCTGGTAGAGGAGTGGAAGAAAAACTATGGGCCTCTAGATGTGGACAGTGAGTTCTGACTGCAGTTCACCGGATCACTTTAGGGCACATTAGGATAGCAAAATGCCCAACCATAGCACAAAGAAATCTGGCCTTCCCCTACCCAGAAAGCAGAAGACATACTTTACAGAGCAATTATCTCTGTATGGAAACAGTGATTTGCCATGATGGCAAATGTTTGCCAGGGCGGTCGCATTTCCACATCCCTCCAGAACAAAGTGCAGTTCAAAAAGGATTTAGGATTCAGAAACTGTCAATCTGTTCTCCATGGAATAAAAGGATTTCATTTTCTTCACATTTTTGCTTTGGAAAATAAAATATGCTTGCTTACACACACAAAAGAAAGCAACTTCCTTAGAGGTAGTCATTATGATATTTATGAAACAAATTACTGTGTACTCCAAAGTTGTTAATAACCTGAAAATTTCTCCACAGAAACCACAAACACATGGATTTTAAAGACAAAATTAGAGGAGACGAACTGAATACTCACAGGGCAGAGCAACTGCAGCTCCTGTCCTTGGGACAGACTCTGAGTTACTCACAGCCCCACCATATCACCTCACTTGATATTCTGGTCAAATGGATCTACTTTCTGCTATATATACCATTATGCATCAAATAATAGTGCAAATAACATTTAATAGTGTCAAGATTTGCTCTTCTGTCCTTTCAGTAGAGTGAATGAGCTACAAACTATCAAAAGTTTTGTTGCATTAACCAGACAGTAGCCCAGAGCATGTCTGGATGTTAGAAGTGTGTGGCCATTCACCACCATCAGCGAACCATGGCCGAGACAATCCACTGTTATATATGGTCAGAGCACAGCAGTGCTCCTCTGACTGACCTCAATCCCAAGAGGAAAACTGACAGCCTGTGTTAGAGACGGTGAAATGCAGACAGGGAGGTCTTGGGGGTTAGGATCTTTCCCTTTGTTTCTTTACCCTCATGGAAGTTTGTCCTATAGGTTGCTAGGAAACAATAACAAGTTGCCCTAGGAAGACTGCGGCTGGCTACTCTCTTACCTGAGATTTTATTCCTTGCGGGGCAGAGATATCAGGGGAATAGGACTGGAAAAATGGGGTGTGTGCAGCTCCTCTCTCTCTTGCTCTCTAGGCATTCGGAGGGGAAGGAGGCTGCAGTCACTGTGGGAAGAATTCAGCACCACTGCGGAGTTCTGTCTTCTGCTTTCTCCTACCGTGAGTGGAGCCCTGCACGTAAGAGCAGCCATTGCACTGGGACCTTATTAACACCCTACCTCACCAAAAAAAGGACCCTTGCCATCTGTTCGGATGCCTCAGGGAAAAGGACCGGGACTCCAAGCCCCTCCTGGAGCGCGTTTCCCTGGCTGTGTGCAGTGGCTGCTGTGGAGGAGCCCGGAGTTATAAACGGGTAACGCAATGGTTGGCTCTCACATTACAAGATGAATACTATGTGTATGTTAAGAGAAGTTTTATGGATGTACAGTTATGTTATTTTGGCATGTTCTCCTCATAGCCCTCTTTCCCTTCCCCCTTGTATTGTAGTCACTAGTGGGAGCATATGAGGGAGGGCAAGCTTGTTACTAGGAGGCGTGGCATGGCAACACTGACCTCCAATCAGGTTGAAAGGAAGTGATCCCCTTCCTTTCCAAGAGAAGGAATTGACTGACAAGGCTTTGGGAGGGGGCCAAGGGTATAAGTGGAGCATCCATTGTTGTGAACGAGCATTTGGAAGTTTGCTTCCATGCTCCCAGTGCTGTGATTTTTCCTTATTCAGTGCTTTGTTGTGTTTTGTTAAGTTTTAATAAACCTTTGAAATTTTAAAAAGTGAGTGTTGTTTCTCACATCAGCTGCCACTACCCAGCTGCGCTGGTTTTTGCCACTGATCTGAGTTTTTGCCACATCACAGCTCTGCACCACCTGCCTGGCCCGGTGCCCTGCGGTTCCAGCTACAGCTGAGGAGTTTCTGATACATCTCATCAACCACTCCAGGACTCTGCTCATCCCTGCCTTCCCAGCTTGCTGCTCCGAGGTCCCTGCTACACCCCTTTTGGTATCCTGAGGGTCCATAAAGGGAGCTCCTCCTCCATCCCTTCCTGCCGGCCGCGGCCGCCATTGCCTATGGCCAGAGCCGCGCCACAGCGCCCCCTGCAGGCGCGGGGGAGCCATCGCCCCTGCCCCGCCCGGCCGGGAGCCACCAGCGCCCCTGCTGGCTGTGCCCGGAACTGCACCCAAGGGGAAATGGCTTGCGCCTGTTCATTGGGTTTTCTGTTCCTGTTTGCTGGTGTTACCGTTGTTGTCGTTTGTTTGCCTTGTTATACATACACATACTAGCAAAGAACTGTTATTCCTTTTCCATATCTTTGCCTGAAAGCCCCTTAATTTCAAAATTATAACATTTCAGAAGGAAGGGGGTCATATTTTCTATTACAAGGTAGGGTCCTGCCTTCCTTAGCAGACACCTGTCTTTCAAACCAAGACAGGAGGACAGTTCTAAATTAATGTTTACTTTGATTTTCAAGCTCATGGTCATAATATTGTTGTTGTTTTGGGAATTATGTACATTCCAACAGTTAGGTAGGTTTTGTCTCCCTCTCCTTTAGTTCTAGTCACTGAGTCATAGCAGCTCCACATCCTTCTGTTTACCAGCTTTGAATTGGAAATCGTTGGGAGAAGCAAGGGGTTAGTTCATAACTGTCCTGCAGACAAATTCTAACACACATAGTACATAATCAATTAGATTTCACAGCATAAAATAATTCATTTTTCTATTTAATCCAACAGCCAACACTTCTACAAGAAATGAGAATCAGGGAGTAAGCTCAAAGATTTTACCCAAAATACTAGCTAGATCCTATCAACTGCTTGATGAATAAGCTTACAGCCAGTTTTGTGCATAAAGAAAGGTTTGGTGTACTTCTAAGTTATTGTATCCTGGAACTGTGTGAGAGTATTTTATATGAAGTAGTATTTGCATGCACTTGTTTCACTTCTAGGGTTATTTCTTCACTAACAGTTTCAGACCCTCTAAGTCTGTGGGTGGGGTTTTTTCTTCTTTTAGGAACAGAGGAGTTTCAGTGATCTGAAGCATTCTTTCAGTTCCATTGTTTGACTTGGGCTGGATTTCTCAGCTACACGCCTGGATGCTTCAGAGAGTCCTCACTCTCCATCTAGTAACAGACGACATTCTTAGCAAGCACCATTTTCATTTTACTAATTACTGGCTGAGATGCTTTGTGTTTCAGTCCTACTGCTTTTAAGTATATTACAGAAACTGCCAGGTTGGAAAGAAACCCCTTTGAAAACAGTTATTTATGCTTCTTTTCACCACCACATACCTGAAGTCTGATGTCACCTCTTTCAGCTGCTTTGTGCATGTTCCTGTGTCATTCCAGGTGTCATGTGGTGTATCTGTCCAATGCCTGACAAAGTTACCCCTGATTTTATAGCTTTGAGTGCCTTGGTGACTCATGTATATATTTCAGAACTATATTCCTGTAACTTCCTAGGATGAAAATATCATTACCCATTAAACTACCAGACTCTAAGTCTCACTGGATCTTTTGGAATCTTTTAATAATGTTGTAACTGTTGATTGGGATATGGTGCCACAGCCACTCACTGAGATTTCTGTAACTCTTCTGTTGCATTAAAGGAGCTTCTGTTTTCCTTAGAGGCTGTCTGTTATCTTATTCATCAGCATTTCTACATATATGGCTTTACAGCATTTAAATTATCTCTGCAGGGAGTCACTCAAGCCAACCCTCAAAGATGCTATTTTGCAGAATATCATGATCATGCTAAATGTTATGTTTTCATCTCTTGCTATCAGGCTTTACTTCCTGATAATATCATCACACTCAGCCTCATCAGTTTCAGCAGTAATCAAGCAATCAGTAATTAAAGTACATACTAGGAATATTACCCCATATCTCGTTATTTTCCTCTACTCTTTCACGGGTTGATTAAATCCCAAATAATAATTACAAATTCTACATTGTTTCTAGGTGAAGGAAGATAGAGAAGAATATGCCTTATCTGGCTGTACATGCCAATATTGCCCTTTCTTCTGGAAAACATTAGAGAAAATTTCATTTATTTTTCAGAGTGAACAGAAGAGTGCTGTTTGCTCATGACTCTGTGTCCTGGAGGATATAATACCCCTTCATTTGGAAAATTACTGATTTATTTGCAGGACTTAAAAATTAATTAGGACCTCTGAGCAAATGTAACTTGGACAGTTAGTCTGGCCTATTACTTCCTCCTCCTTTTTTTCCCCACATCCCACTGCTAAGAAGCTGGATGCAGATCAACCACTGGATTAAAATACAGCCCTCTGATCCCAGCAGGTCCATGTTTTATCCCAGCAGGAGCCACAAGAGCATTGCCAGTGCATGGCAGAATGGCAAAGACCAGTGAAGTCACCCAACAGCAGTGCAGTCAGCTACCTACAAAGTTAGTTTGGCACTCATGGGACAGCAATCACCACATGGCAATGTTGCCCATCACATTCCTGTTGTGCTTTTTCTAAATGTTCAGAGTGACATATTTTGAAGAAAAGAGCTTGTTGTCACTTCTTTATGGAGAAATTGCTGCAAGCAGCAGTAACCACAAATTTAATTTTAAGTTAACCACAAATTTAAGTTGAAGCTTTTGAAAGAGGAAGTATGTGGGAGCACACTTGGGGAGGAATGTATGCAATAGAAATAGGCTTTATAAGTACACTAATAAAACACTTACATCGTGCATTTCTGATTTCTCCCCAGCAGAAAACCAAATGCCCTTTCCCACTTTGCAGATGTTCAGCAGTAATCTTCATAGCCCAGCTTCTCCAGCATGGACTTGCTAGCATAAGACACAGTAGGGGAACCATAGCTCTCATTTTGCTCAGTGTCTCTGCAGAAAAAGCTTAAGTGACTTCTTTATTTTGGCATAATGCCTTATGACACATCATACTTCAGTTCTGATCAAAGGGCTCCTGTTCATAACTCACACTACAAAGCAGTTTTAAAGGAGATCCTACACTCATTTAAGAGTGTAAACAAGTGGCTCAAACTCCAGCCTTTGCTACCATCTAAGATCTCTTTTAATGAATATCTCTTGCATTGATAATCATAATTGTCTTCATAGACTTTTATCCAGGTGTTATTCTGAATGCCTGTCTAGGTTTGAACAGCACACATAATGAGGTATCACTGACAACTTTTGGGACAGCCCTAGGCCAAAATTAAATGTTAAGGAACTTTCCTCTTAGAAACCCTGCTTTGTCTCTTCAAATAGCAGAGCTATGGGATGGAAACCAACTTGGAGAGAGCACCCTCCTTTGCCTCACTGATAGGTGCACTATTTGACCAGCTTACTATTTCACCTATTTAAAGCTCTATTTAGTAATTTTCCACTGGAATTAGCTTCTGAAAAGAAACTCCACAAAGCATTCAGCATAGTCCTCTGAAACACAGGTTTCAGGTTGTCTGAATATGTATCATTGCTTTTATTTGCACTTCAGACAATTCAGATGAAAGTACAAATGTCCAAAAAGGCGGCAGGTGCATAGAAAAAGCCTCAAAAACAGCACTTAAAATAACTCCATACATACACAGCTACTCTCCAGTGTCATTTATGATCCCAAACAGCTCCTTCTGTCTCCCTGGAATAAGGCAAGCCATTCTTCCAGCACTTAATTGGTTCTAGGGGTAACCAAGTCCAGCTGCTCTGCCTCACAAAGCAGCACAGCTGCCTTCTCTCAGTCCAGAGGAGTGGAGGAGAGGGGAAAAATGGAAAGTACCCACCACTTCAAGAGCTCCATTCCCAGGGTCTCACATACCTGACTAGAATCCAGATCAGAATTTTAAACAGATCCTTTAGGAGCAGCAATCAGCTTCCTAGGCAACCAGAGTGGCCACATTGCTGGCTGCTAACACGAAGATTAGGAGGAAGGGGAGGGGGTGTGAAAATACATATATATGTATATACACACACACATATATATGTATATGTATATGTATAAAAGATTGCCCTTATACGCTTACAGGAGGGTTTCCTAGTTCATAAATATTCTTGCTGCAAGCTGTGATTTTAGTTAAATTCAGACTCAACTTGCCAAAGATGTAGGCAGCAAAGTTATTCAGAGTGACAGCTCTTAGCCCTTCTGTTGCTGGGTGAGTTAGGATCAGATGGTGAGATGCCAGCAAAACTGGCTTTAGTGTCTGAATGCTTCCTGGCTTCTGAGGAATTCCCAGGTATCTTGCTGGGGAAGAATTCTGACCCTTCTGGCAGTACAAAACCAAAGAGTTGTCCATAAATTAGGAAAATTTTAAGCACATGATATTATTTCCTTGTTGTGTTTAGTTCTCAAGGAAACTGCTAAATTAAAAAGTAAAACTGGGGAAACCTACCTAGAAAAATAGTCTTCAGCAAGGACATCACTTCCAGCTTCCTTACTACTCCAATCTCTGATACACATCAAACCAGCTCATGAGGGACCCCAGCAAGACATGAAAAGTGGTGGCTGTTTCCTCCTGAGTCATTGTTCTTCCATTAAAATCAGTATCGAGGGCACTTGTATGTCCCACACTGCTGTTCAAAATGTGAAGTTGGGAAAAGCCTTAGAATACTTTATGGACACACACACACAGAAGTTGGTATTGACATACAGATATTTTTCACACTGTATTCTTTGTCACCAGAGAGGCAAAGAAGTCATATGGAATAGGAATGTCAGTCTCCTTAGGCTGTAAGCACTAACACTGCTCTGCTTTAAAGCCAGCAGGTACAGCTCCATTTGGCATCCAGACCTGATGCTCCATCAGGAAACAATGTGTACATGAACACAGATAACATGGGTGGATGTAGAAGAAAAGACATTCAAATAAGAATATTAAATTATTACTACTTGAAATATGAGTAACACTGAACAATTTAGGTATCTGAGTATCTTAGCATCCTATTTCTCTGCACAAATCCATTGGCTGAGAATTCAAGACACATATAGTCTGGAGCCATGTCCTAGTTTAAGTAGAGATAAATAGCACTGCAAGATCCACCCTCCCAAAATTTTAATTCTTTCTGCTTATAATTAACACTGACTGACATATTGTGAATCAGCAGAAGACTTATACACACGTACATGCACATCCTGCTGTATCAGATGAACTTCCAGTACGAACACATGGAATTGCTCCAAAGCAAGAATAGTAACATACTAAGCAGTTATAAAGCCAGACACTTCAATATAATTTATTTCTAGCTGCATTTGACACTCACGTCAGAATACACCTCACTTTTAGGGTTCAATTCTTCTGCATTAACATACAGAAGGCACTACCCCAGTGTGTAGGAACAAATAAGGAAGTGTGTAGAATGGAGAGATGAATGAGTTGTGGAGTATTTTCTCAGTGTGTCAGAGGAAAAACAGTCAGTCTGGCTAAGCCAGGTTTCTCTGTTTTATACTCACATATGGTAAGGATTTCAAGAATTAATTCCCTCCTCGCTACTTTAAGGTTTGTCAAAGGAACAAATCCAGTAACCTTAAGAGTAGCTCCAGTCTTAGGAGAACTTGCTTTCAGACAAGGAAGTGAAAAAGCCATATTTTAATACTTGATTCAGCCTGGAGGAACTTGCTGTGAACAGCAGTTACAAGCAGGCAACAGACAGTATTCCCAGAATATCTAAAAAACTGCAGTTGTAGCACTGTCTGATTCATTTTGGCTTCTCCTGTTCTTAGAGATCTTTGCTGAGTACATTCTGTGAAGAAAAGTCCCCCATTCTACTCAATACCCTTAAGCAGTTAATTCCTAAATCTTCTGGTGCCTTTGGGCGGGGGCAACTAGTGAGGCTGGCCAGCATTGTTAGGGCTCCTCAGCACCCTTAGGGCCACAGCACTTATTTCACTCCATAGAAGCAACATTTCTTGGCTACAGCCGTTCACAGAGGTACCTTCCACAGTGAATTGTGTGGTGTATTAATCAGTTCTTTTAATATTCTACAAAGAGCATCCCTGGCTCTCAACAATCAGATTTCCACTCTCAGTTCAGATACATGTGAAGCATGGCAAACACAAGAGAGGCAAGGGCCAGGATGCTGAGCTGGGATGTGATGCTGGATCAGAAGAATGACACTTTCCCACAGCTTAAGGTCCAGCGTGTGCATCGTGCTGGCAACAAAGTTTACTTCAGTGGGTCTGATGACAGCTGGGAGAAAGCTGTAACTTTCAGAGTGCTCTGTAAAATTATAGATGCTAAAAAGGCTACTTGGAGATTACCCTTTATTGCATATATAGTGAGGGGAAATGTAATTTGTATCTTTTCAGTATATTAAAGATGGTGTAATTTTTTTAGGTTAAATGAACAAATATTAGGCCAAATGATGTGGTCACCTCTATCTTGCTGAATGCAGACTATCAGCATTCAGTGTTAATGAAGAGTGCCTGCCAGTGTAAATCATTTGTCATTGTCACTCTGAGGATTCACTTGTTTTTTCCCTTTTCAGATGTTTTTGTCTTGTTAGTTTTTGCATACAGCTAACTAGCGTGTTTCAAGGGCAGGACAAGATCAAGCAAAGATGGGACGGTATTGAGTCAGGAATGTGAGAGAGGCAAATAATGGTGTGCAGTGTGTGATGATAAAAAGAGACCATTGGATCATAGTCACTGCAGAGAGTAGCTAAATAGCACAAGTCCTGTGGATGGGGATCAGATTGCCCATAATGAAAAGAATTAGTAAAGCAACGGCCCAAACACTCATTAGCTCAAGTACATGTCTGAAAACAAACATATCCATATGCATGGAGATGTCAGGAAGGATTAATCCCACAATCTCAAGTGAAGAGTGACTCAGCTGCAGCAGATTGAAGAGCTTCATTTTCAGCTACTGGACAGACTGGGAGAATTTTACAACCACTACTACTACTACCACCCAGAAAAAGCTGCAGGCCCCCTTAAAAATTATTTAGGGAACCCACCTGAGGGACCTTAGGTCCTCTCTAAGGATCAAGACCTGAGGGATCCACCAAAATATTTCCTTACACATAGCATGGTAAGGAATACATGCCAGGGGCCTTACCAGCCAGACAGGCAAGACAGGAATACTCTGTCTAACACACAAAGGTCTACAGACAACTCCCAGTGTGGAACCTCCTCTCCATGTCTGTGCTGTGGGAGAACTGGGGACTGGATGTGTATCCCAGCACCAAACATCTGTATCCATTGTAAGCTGCAGCCCAAATGTGGAGAAAATAGAGCAACGTGCTTCTCTCTCATTGACTGTCATTAAAGTGAGTTCTGGCTGCTTTTGCAGCTGCAGGAAACCAGGGGCTTGTTTTCCTGACAGCCTTCAAATGAAGAGAGTTCTCTATTTTGAGAATTTCATTACCCTTCCCCACTCCTAGTAGTTCGATATTTCTCTTCAGAAGCTTGAAAGTAGTAATAGCCACTGAAATTTGTCTATTTTTTCCCTCAAAAACTGAAGTTCTAAAACAGAATTTGAACTTGAAACATTTAAGTGATTTTTCCCCCATGCAATGGCAGTCTTGGTAGATTCTGAGAGTTTTTAAAGTAGTCTATATTGGTTGTGCTTATTTTGCAGGCTGATTTCAGACACACAAAAAGAGCTCTGTCATTCCCCAGTGACTTCAGTGGGGTTATTTCAGGTTTACATCAGCATGAATAAGAGGAGGAGAATTAGCCCTTTTAAAAAGCAAGATAGCAATGCAAGTTTCTTGCCCACAGTCAAGTCCAAGTTCTGAATGAAGAAAGCATTCTTACATTTAATACATATTTGAGTTCTACTGAATTCTGCTAATATTAGGTACATGTTTAAAGAATTTTAAAAAATCCTTTAAATGGGCTCAGATATAAAGCAAGCAGCCTCTCATATTCTGCTCTTAGTTACAATTGTCTCGGATTTACTCCACCTCCCTGCATGAGAAGTAAAACCAAGCCAGGTGGGAATTATGGAGATGACCTGAGGTGTCTCAAAAAACGATCAAAATTTGACACACCAACTATGCAGTTAATTCCAGTACTTGCCTTTAAGACTTTATGGCCCTTTAGAGGGACCATGTACAGCTGTTAAAAAGGACAAGTAAAACCTGCAGAGGGTGTGCTATGAAACTTTAGTATCCCTTTTTCTGGTTGCTTGTATTTATAGAAGTAAAACCATAGTATAAGTGTTGGGTTTATGCATTAAACCTTCTCTGAGTCAAATGAGATTGCACTGTTTGTATGTTGGATTTTTATTTGCTAACTTGCACACCAGGAGCAAGTGCTTGTTTCTTAGCAGACTATAAAACAATCTGTGTTTATTTAAGGGTACTGTCTAATGTTTAGAGGCCCCTATTTACAGTGCATTGTAAGTATGTTTTCTTTTGGACTTTTCTACTCTGACAGATTAGAAGCCCCCTGCAGTGGTGGAAATACTAAACTGTAGACTTTTCGTAAACTTTCTGATGTGGTTTTACCTATCCCAGCTGAAACCAGGGCACCTTCAAACTTTTACACTGAATAAACTGTTAATTAACTGTAACAGTCTTCAGTATATTAACAGCTTCCTCACTGAAACTGCTAAATAAGCAGTAGAATTGGTAAAAGACATTATTTCACAAAAGTCTAGCACTAACAGTCTTGGGTGTATCGTTTTGCCTCTCAAATGTACATAATTACTCACTCTTAGGACAAATAGTCCAGTATATATTCATAGTCCAGTATCTATATCGTGTATATTCATAGTCCAGGCAGTATAGGGTTCACTACACTTTAGGTCCTTGTGATACTGAATCTCATAATTCAGGCCTTTAAGGTCTAATTCGTCTCAGCACTTGTCACAGCAGGCAAAACTGAGCTATGGCCTGTTTTGTCCTCAGCCAATAGATGGGTGGGGTATTAAACCACATGGCGAAGAGAAAGCTAATTTACTACCCTGCATGCTTAAACAAATAAGCTGATTAAAAGAGACAGCGATTTTGTGTGACTTTCCTACAACTGCTAAATAAAAAAAAAAAGACAGTTTTCCTCTCTGGTTTTAAAGCTAAATATTTCAGTTCTGAACAAAGGTAAACAAGTGGCTTTGAAGACAAGAGGAAAGCATTGCTATTCTTTGCAATGAATGCCCTAAAGCATGGAAGCAGAACACTCTCATTGTATCCATGATACTGCTGTCTCCCTGAGGCACAAAGGGATGGCAACGGGGCTCATACAACTTTGACTCCAGCAAAGTAGCAGGGATCCCAGTGGAGTTCCCATGGAGCTTTCATCAGAAATGGAGATTCACGGTGTGTTTAATCTCATCCCTAAATCTGAATTACAATGCCTCTGCGCAGCGGTGCATAAAGATTAGAACTGCAGTCTGGCAAACTGGGTCTAAAGTTGCACAGTTTAGTGTAAATCAGCACACACACATCCTGCCCCCCCCCCAGAAAAAATAACCAAAAAAAACCAAACCAAACTTAGGAGAAATTGAAGAACAATCACACTTCAACCCACCAAATACAGTCTGAATTACAATGCCTCTGCCTTTGTTCATCAAAACATTGTTATTACAGGACAAACTCCTGTTTGAGTTGCAGTCTGTTTGTCACATGTGATTATGTCCAGTTCTTGCCCCAATGTCAACAGAATGTAGGCACAAAGGCATTCATTAGTGAGCTCCCTGGTAAAACACAGATGAAACTTCGCACAGGGGTGGTATACTAAAGAATTTCTTGCCTGAAGAGAAAGAGACATTCATTGTCTGACTGCTCTAAAAATCTGAACATGATCAGGTCAGACAGATCTGCCCACAAGGTTACTGTTTCAACTTATAAGATCTCAGGTAGTACCTCTGAAGCAGCTGTTCTACAAATTTTCTCTTTAAAAAGGCAGTGTAAAAAAAAGACTTCCCTTTCTATCTCAGCTTGCCTCTAATTATTTCATTTTCTCTTTGTATATTTCACTCTTCTGATACAGGTTACAGCTGAGACATTGTTATGTTAACCCAAAATTTCACAGGGTCAGCAAACTCCTCCTGTCTATGTCATCTTGCAGAATTTTACCTGCAGGTAATTTGTGAATGGATGAAGAACAGAAATATTACTTAACATCAAGTATGGATTAGTTTGACTGCTTCGTGAAGTTGAAGAGTGTTGTAAGAAAAGAGCTTAATTCAGCCTTTATTCCTGTACATTTTAAACATCTTTTAACACATTACCCAATCTGGTGTCATACACACTTTTAACTTGAAGGCTTTTCAAGTACAACTGATGGCAAACATGTTTCAGCTCTATAATTGCTTTCTCTTCTTTGTCAAAACCAGTGACAGAACACAAGTCCCAGAGCCAATAATACTGATATTAAAATGTGCTGTTAAAAAAAGGTTTTTTTAGGCTAGTGATTCTTATTACTCTGGCAAGGAATTATTTCAGCATCAGACAGTTATTCTGGCTGTGAGAATAAATCTCAAAAGTTACCTAAGTGTGCACAGGGGACACAACATGCTCTGCTTTCAGTTTTGCCTCTTACATTTTATCCTTTCATTTTTCTTCACAAGACAATGGTAAAGAGGATCATTTAGTACTGCCAATTACAAAAATATTTTGTTTTCAGCCCACTGCTGTATCTTATTTTAATGGCCTTTTCAATGATTTCCAGCTGAATCGTATGGAAATATTTTTAATTTTACATATTTTGCTTGAAAAAACCTCATGTTAATGCATGGAATATGAGAAATCATTATTGGAAAGGCTTCTTCAGTCTAAAGACTTCAGTTTTAGACAATGTTTTCTATTCACAACATAAATTGCATAACCTGAATGGTGTTCCCAAAGCTTTGTACTCAAACTAAGCTCCACTGGGAAACTGTGTCTTTCCACTGGTGCTCTCACTACAAATGTGAGTAAGACACACAAATCTCCCCCAGATCTGCTGGTTTCTGGCATGTCGAGAGAGAAATCATCAATAATAACTATTGATGCAAAGTCTACCCGGCAGCCAGCCACTCCTGGCATCCCTGAGGGGTCAGTGCTGGGATCAGCACTAATGTCTTCATTAATGATTTGGATGATGGCACAGAGTGCGCTCCTGCCAGCTTTGCAGATAACACAGCATTGGGAGGAGCTGTCAACATGCTGGATGGCAGGGCAGCCCATCAGAGGGACCTGAACAGCCTGGGGAAATGGGCTGACAGGAACCTGGGGAGTTAAACAACAAAAGCAAACACAGATTCCTGCATCTGGGATGGAACGACCCCTCACAACCCAGACAGGCTGGAGCCAAATGTCTGGGAAGCAGCTCTGCAGAAAAAACCTGAAGGTCCAGGTGGACGAGTTCACATCAATCAGCATCGTGTCATTGGATCACAGGAGCCTAGGAGGCTTTAGCCTGGGCTGTGTTCTTGTGACCACCAGCTGGGAGAAGTGATCATTCCCTCTGTTTGGCACTTGTGAGACCTCTCTGGGATATAACATCCAGCATTGGTCTCTCCAGTACAGGACAGATATTCACATTCTGCAGTGAGTTTGGCGAGTGGCCACCAAGGCGGTTTAGGGGGCTGAAGAACAGGATGGAAGAGGAGAGGCAGAGAGAAATGGGCTTATTAAGCCTGGAAGAGAAAACACTTGCAGGATGTCCTTACTACAGCTGTGCTTCCCTGATCAGGGGGTGCAGGGAAGACAGTCAGATTCTTCTTAGAAGTGCACAGCAATGGGATAAAGGCAACAGGGACAAGAAAGAACATAGGACAGCAAATAAAGAAAATTTTCTTACCAGGAAAGTACTCGAATGCCCAGGCAGCTGTGGAATGTCCCTCCCTCTTTGCAGGTGTTTAAGACTCACCTGGACAGATGCCACCACAATCTGATCTCATTCGGTTTGCTGTTAGCAGGGAGTTGGCCTAGGTGACCTCTGGAGGTCACAATGAAACCCAAATTATTCTAAGACACTATGATTTCTAGATACAGGAAGAAAAGCTACAGGGAGCTGTTGACAGTTAACCTGCAAATGGCTGCAAAACAACAGAAAGATAAACAATCTAATCAACTATGAGCCTGTTGGCCTATCTTTAAGAAGTTTTAAGATTTTAGGATACATTTTAAAGCTAAGAAATACTGAAGATGAAGTGATGAATGGACAACGAGATAATATCCTGTATCAGACTACCAGTAGCACATCTTTGAGATCATTCTAGTATTCTCTTTGATAAAAAATTCCAGGTAGTTTAGACCTGCTGTGATTAAATAGCACTTTAGGTTTTTCAGGCTGAGGAAAACATTTAGTGCAATAAGTATAAAGCAGCAAGGGATCTGATTAAACCAAGGAACTGATAAATCATACCAAAATGAGAAGGCTGAAAATTGGCTCATAGATGGTCTCTTCAAGGTCTGAAATTAGGACTACATCTCTTTAATATTTAATTTTGCCATTATCATTAAAAAGATGCAGAAGGTGATATTTGTCAATGTCAAAGGTGGGACATGTTATCAGCATCAGAGAAGACTGAAATATCCTACAGACTGAACTATCTTTGGGATGACAGCATAGAAACTGCATGATATTTAATTGCACAGCATGCAGAGCCATGTATTTAAGGAATTGGAGTCAGCTGGAAATGACTAAGGAAAAAGATGTGGACGTGCTGGCAAATCACTCGCACTCTGTCTGGTGTACAACACAAACAAAAGGCTGTAATTTTTTACTGACTTTTTTGATGCTTCTAGATTTCCTACCAGAGAGCAACCCTGAATATTGTACAGTTTCTCACAACCAGCTTTTAATTTTTTAGAAATCTTTGGGTTTTCCATACAGCAGAAGAAGCATATATGCATGTGCACAGAGGAAGAGATGGAAAAAGACAAGACATGGGAAATACTGAAGCATAAATATAATTTTTAGATTTGGGATTTTCTGTTTGAATAAATAACCACTAATTCCAGACACATGTCCAAATACTGCTTTTGAAAGCTTCTGGCAACACCTTGAGTTCCACTAAGGAAGGTACTACTCCAGTTAATGCTTTAGGAGGGACAGCAGCTTGCCAGCTTTTCTTTTGGCAGTGTCATTTCCATGCTAGACCTATCCCAAAGATTTTGCGTGCTTGAAGTATTCAAAAAATGTTGTTGTTAGGCTGTGAAAGTCAGAAGTAACAATTTTCTTATATTGAAAGATATTAGTAAGTTCTCTTATTCTGCTCTGATAGTTTCTTATTTTATTATTATATATATTATTAACTATGCTAGCAGCAGGACATAACAAATGCAAAATACTTGTTCAGGAACACTACTGTTTCCAGCAGGGAATAATTAAGAATGCATGTCAATAACATTTAGGATTCTAATGAATAAAAGATAACTCATGCAGGCAACTCAGAGACCTGCATAATTTTCTCCAAGAAGGTTGAAATGCATGATGAGTGCCTAATTCATAGTGAAGCACTTTTGGGTCATATATTTCAATAGCAGACAGGATGAGATCAAGGTTCAGGTAATATACAGGTTTGAAATTTCATCTTTCCTGCAGGAAGCCTTCAAAGGGATGTCAGAAATCTTCAGTGCAATTCACCTGAAAAGCAGCAAATACCTTGCAGAGGTGGAATTTTAGACCTTCAACACTTAGCAAAGAGAATGTATATCAACATCAGAAACTTTACCTCTGTTCTTTGGGAGCACTGACTGCATTTCCCCAGCTGGATCTGAGTTGGTAAACAAGTGCTAAGCACAGCTGTGCTCAAGTCTCCATAACAGTAGCAAATGAAAGCAGTAAAGAACACGACCATCAAACTGGCTTTCTTTCAGACCCTCCACGATTCCTTTAATTCTCCTAATTGCCAGATGCAATTTAGTTTTACATCCCAAAACTACCTTGATTTTATTTTTTCTAGAAAAATAGCAAAGGACAAAATGTGTTTCTGTGGCTCAGTCCATTTAGACCATCTCATTTGCTTTAAACTTTGCTGTCTATGGGAAGTGTAGGCTGTAGCATTATTGGCTGAACCTTGTTGGATTCCACACCACAAAATTGTAACAGTGTGTTTAGAATTGGCTCCTACCTCTTTCGTGCTCTTCATTTCAAGTGGCATTCTGCAGGCATTTTGAGAGCAGGGGTGAGATGGGGACTGTGGGGAGAGAAAACAACAAAGAAAGCAAGTGCAAGGTCTGTGATTGTACAGAACACAGGCTTTAGACAACCAGGACTCACGAGACAGGCATTGGTACACAGATCCACTTAGGCGCTGCCCTTAAAACAGCAGATCTAAAAATTATCAGAAATAACACAAAAAGCACAAACAAGACTAGTTTGCTAGTTTGGAATTTTTAGATGCCTGCCTCTCAGTTGCTTTGATAAAACCAAATGCTGAAGTGCAGTTGACGTCTTGGCATCACCTCCTCCCTTATGCAACTGAATGGTTTTCCCAAATATAAAAAAAATATTCCTAAAACTTGAACCAAACCTAGAGAATATAACTGGTTTTGGATGGGTTACAACTGCCCTCCCTACCAAGCAAGCAGATAGCAGCCAGGACTCCGTGTGAGGCACTATAAGGTTTCCAGACTGGCATTAGGATGTGGGAAGTCCCCAGGAACAGCCAGGCCTCTGCTGCAGGCTGGGACTGTTCAGGACTCGTGCAAGGCACACAGGAAATAATGGGCTTTGTGTAGCCCACTTTATCACCTGTAGAAGAAAATAAAAATAATTTTTCTGCCACTTTTTGTCAATGTTGTTCAAAATTATTTTCATCTCATAAATGATTTTAATGTCATCTGGGAGCTCACTATGCCTTTATCCATGCAGGGACAGCCACTAACTAGTTTTGCTCTTATTCCAAGCTGGGGTAATTTACAATAGAGCAGGATTTTAGGCAGCTTTACCTCTACCCCTGTGCTGTTGTCTAGGCTACAATAGACAGGCTGGGTTTGGCCAGGTTGGTTCCTATGACGGATGGGCACAATGAAATCTCTTCTGCCCCTCTGGGTGCTTCTTTCCCCAGCTGCACAGTTCCCTCCCTAAGAACAAGCCCTTTCCCTTAGCCCACTGCCATGTCATGTCTAAAGAGCTTGGTTTTCTTTGTTATAGTCTCACCATCCCATTTCTTTCTCTTTGTACCCAGTTCTTTCTTCCTGTTACGAGGGAGACTAAACTTCTGTGTCCAACTTTACAAGCTGTATTTTTCTAAAAGGTGATGGAGTATTTCATCCATAGGCAGTGATGTGAATTTAAGTTGGTTCCAGGGTCCTCCAGATTTCTAGACCTAGCTAATGCATTTCTGAACTTCTCAAGCTCTCAAGGATTTACAGCAAAACTTAGAAACATTATCAGAGCAAACCCTACATTTAAATGTCAGGGAGCGAGCCAAAATAAACCTACAAGCATTAGTTTAAAACCCTCAATTGACATGTTTGTTTAAAGGCAGTATTCAGGGTGCTGCTTGGCCACAGGAGATATAATTAAAATAGTGTTTCTGACAGGGAAAACAAAACCCTTCAAGTTGATCTCTTAGCCACGCTCACTAACTGCAATGATTTAGCCCAGGGAATATGTGATGATACTTTTACATCAGAGCTTTCGAAGGTATTTTTTAAAGAGCAAGCATGTGGTGGAGGCATATCAGGCAATTTGACATTGTAATATTGTCTGATCTCCACCAACCAGATTCTGCAACCAACAGCAGGAAGCAGGGCATCAGCTGGCAGCTCTAAATTCATATTCCGAAGGCTGAGGTACATTTTACAAGCCATCTGTGGCCTGCTCTCCAAAGGACAGAAGGCACACAGGAGTGCTTTGAATTCTAATGAGTGCATTGGCTTGTCAGTGCCCTCTGCACTGGCACCCTGTTTCCCTTCACACTCAAAGTTATTTACCTTGAAAATACAGCTAAGGATCTCTGCTAAGTCATCCACTGTTCAGCCGAGGTGCAGTGCTTTCTGATACCCCAACCATATCCCTGCAACTCTCCTTTTTCCTCTCCTTCTCTGAGAAGACAGAGTTTCTTGCTTGGAATTAAGAATCTAATGAGGATGAAGAAAGACCCTCTTTGCTAAAAATAGAGTTAGAGACGTGCCAGATAGTATTTCTCTAGTTTCTGAGAAATGCTAAACAGCACTTACCAGAGGCCAAGTAATAACTTACTTGATTTCTCCATATTTTTACTGACCAATCTATGGACTCATGTAAGATTTGTCACTCTGACCATTTCCTGTAGATCTTTCAGAGGAAATTGTTACTACTCCTGAAAAATATTCTGCAAATCCCAAACAGGAAGAGGATGACAAGAGAGGAGCTTCACTACAAGGAGAATAATTACAAGTGAAAAGAGTATTTGGCCCTAAATCTTTGGTTTCAGGCTTCAAATGTCTTTCTGCAAACAGCAGTTACGCTACTTTCCAGCAAATTAGGCAACATTCCAGGAGGATACTTAGGTTTACTGGAAATGATCTTTTAATTCTTTATAAATGAAGGACTAAAATTATGGTCAGGTCAACGAGATCTGGGGTGCACTTCAGAATGTAGATCAATAGCCAGAAAAATTCAAAATAGACTCCCAGCTAAGTGTCAGTGCAGATTTTCCTCATGAAATGAGTAAAGTGCTGCTCTATTGGCAACCTCATTATTCACTACTTAGCAGATGCAGTAATGACTTTAGGCAAATGTGAATATTGAACCTGAAAGGTCTCAGTACTATAAGCAGGAAACAAGCAGAAATGACAGTTGTGTTATGTCTTAGTCCCTCAGAGGGCCAACAGAGCAGAAAACAGGAACTCAGAATTTGAGCAAATTGTTCTTCTAGGGCAGAACTGTTCTGAGAGTAGAGGGGTGGAAAGTGAAGCAGAAAAAACCCTGTGAAGTACTTTCCTTGTTTACTGTGCCTTTCTTTCCTGAAGAGAGCAGGGGCCCCGTGAACGTGACACATTTCTAATAATGTGCAGGGCTGGACGGGTCACACAGACTCCTACATCCCTGTACACCACTGGGAGGGAAAACATGAACCATGGCTTCCTCCAGAGGAATGGCAAGCTGAGCAAGGAGTGTGGCCTGGGGAACACACATGGCAAGTCTGCATGGAACACACAGATTGCACTTCAGCAGCAGCCAGTGGCCTCTCTTTTGTATAACAGCCTGAATAGCTACCTGGGCAGAGCTGGCTTATTCCAAGAGACAGTGGTTCTGACAGGTCAGAGCAGGTTCAAAGCTTCCTTAAAGGACAGAACAGATTATTTTGCTGGCCCAAAACCCCTTTGAGCAGCAAAGCCTCAGTGCTGTGATAAAGGGGGTTTTGGGGTGGCAATGAGGCAGGGCCAATGGAACAGAAATTGTCAGTAGGCTGTAACAGGAAATGAAAAATGAAAAGAATTCATTTGGGACCTTGGGATAAGCTTGAGAACTGTGAATAGCAGAGTCAACCCATAAGTTTTCAGACAAGAGCTGTGTCATCAGCAAGGTTTTTGGGGTTTGTAGAAGGCTTTTAATGACTTGAGTAAGATAACTGCTTCTCCTGGAGCTCCATCTCTTTGCTCTTTGACAGTTCCATGAGGAACAGCTGTGAGGAGCTTGGGCTTGCTCTATAAGCTTAGAAAAAAGTGGGGCTTAGGAGGAAGGTGTCTGCCCATTTCCCAAAGTACCCTCTCCCTCAGCTGGGGCAATGTCTGCACTGTGCTAATCCAGTCTCCTCCAGCACAGGAGACACCCTACACTGCCAGCTTCTGTGCTACCACTTTAAACTGCTGAAGTGGTAATTTACTCAGTCTGACAACCTCTACCCAAAAGTGGAAGCCACTCTGCTGTGTTTCAACCAAGACAAACATTTCTCTGGAAAATGAGAAAGTAACCATTTTTTAAGATGAGATGAAAGAGGGAGCAGGGGTTTTGTGAGGAAATTGGCTCTAGAGGACAAATATAAAAATGGCCTATTGCACTGTGGATATGGACATAAGAGGGAATGTAGATGGCCTTCCTTAATGAGACCAATTTGCATAAATAGTAAGTCAGAAAAGAAGTGAGAACCAGAATTCTGTCCATTTTCCTTACGATTTATCCTCTCTTGAGGTAGAAAACACCTTTTCTTTTAGAAGCTGGCAAAATTATGGACAACTACTGGAATTTGAAGTCATCAGACCAGGAAAAGTAAGAAAAGCAATATTTTCTGTGGCCCTCTTAATACACTGTCATTTCATTGTAAAATGAATCTTATTCACCTAGCAACTCTATTATAACTTCAGTGCTGTAAGCAAAGGTTAACATGAAAAAGCACTTCTAGAACTAAATGATTCATGGAAAGGCTTAAAAAGACTATTTATTGTAAACATATATTAAAAAACCTACTAGTCAGTGTTTGTAAGAAGCTTTTTCATCTTCTGACTGGTGAATTTTTTTCACAGATGTTAATATTCATCTTTAAATACCGTAGGTTTTAGGCAATATTTTAAATTGTTCTTAGTTAGTTTGGTCTTTGTTGTTTGGTAGGTTGGTTTTTTATGTGGTTAAGAGGATTCATGCTACTTCTGAGGTAGCTAAAGTCTGTGAATGAAAGTCAATTGCCAGCTTCAGAAAAACGATGTAGAAGAAGTGAAATTTCTCTGATTTAAAACAAAGACTAGCATCCTGATCATTCAACTTAGATCTCTGCCACAAATCTTCTTACCAGATCAGAAAGACCTGAGGCAGTGGGTCCAAACAGTTTAAAGAATTGTACTCTAATTGTCAAGATGTTGAGAAAGTTCTCCTTTCCACTGCAGTTTAATACACCCCCAGACTTGGAGGACAGTGACACTCCATAAGAGCAATCCTCAGGTAACACCTCCCTGGTCCACTGTGCCTGAAACAGGTTAGGATGTTGTTGTGCCTATAGAAAAACACTAAAGACTGAGGAATACATAAGCAAAACTTAACTGAACAATTCCTTTAATCCTCTGGTTTTTAATTCTCTGAATTTCTAGTTGTACAACCCAGCCTGCCCTGTTGCCTGAAGTTTCATGGGATTCTTTCATATGAACAGTTTATCTCCCTCCCATCATTCAGTGGGAATAAAGTTATATATCTAACATTAACTGACTAGTGAGATGAAAATCTCAATGCCACAACTCAAGCCTTTTGTATTTCAAGCCTAGGAAAAAAAAAATGAACAATTAACTTCCATGGCGTTAATATAGGCAGAAGGATCTGTCATGACCACCAGCACTGATTCCCAAAAGCAACATCCCTCTGCCAAACACATATTCTCAGACCAACAAGCAAATTACAGGGAAAACTGAAGCAGCTGAAGGCCACTCCGAATTCTGTCTGATTCTGCTTTGTTTGCAAGTGGAAACCCTTGTTGCACTATGGCACAGAACTGTCCTCAAAAATGTTAGATGGGGTTGTCATTTCCCAATAGACTGAGGGAAGCTGCTCTGGAAGAGGCTGTATTTTAATGGCATCTGATTTACTGTCATGAGGGCAATGTGTTGCAGACCTTGGCCTTAGTTCAATTTAAAACTGGAAATACCAGAGCTATAGCTAATTTGGCTAAGGGGAAGCTAGAGCAAACTGTACTTTCTAAAAGTAGTTATTTGTATGATGTGTGAGGGGGAACCTTGCTGTTTGCTTCAACCATACTGAGCAGAGAGTTTAAAAAAGAAAGAAAAACTTGCACAGGGAGGAACTCTTCCCAGGGTCCAGCTCCCTTGGGATTGCCTCTCCTTGCATGTAAATTTTAAATGCTTGTTGAAGGTCATGGCATGGAAAAACTGAATGGGGCTGGTTTTGTGGTGTCCTGAAAACCACAGTGCACATCACCATTGCTTCATCTGTGTCATTTCCTTTGCACACCAGCTACTGCTCAACTCTGTTAAAAAAAAAATCAAGCATCTCTCTGCTTCAGTAGACCTCTGATCACTTGTTTACAACCATTTTCTGTGTCTTGCTTAAATGTATAAGCAAAATGTGCCATCAGCAGGAACAGGGCAACCTCTTGTGTTTTAGGATGTGGCAAGTGCAGAAACACGTGGCATTTTGTAGTTTCCCTGCTCACTAACGCTTGTGTGCCCTGCCTCCCTGTGGTTGCTGCTGTCCCTGACATATCACAACGTGTCCTCACAGCTTAGAGGAAATCACCTCCTGCAGGCATTGCCCGAGCAACTCATTCTTTGGACATGTTCAAGCCTGAAAATATTTTGGAATAAGCCAAAGGATGCTGTGGAGGCCAGGAGCATCATCAGTGGCAAAAAAGCATTTCAGTAATGCTGGAGTCTATCTAATGCCTCTCTGATTATGAAGAAATGTTAAAAAAATACCACATAAAGTAAGAAGCATTGTAGTGTAAATTAGCTGAATTCTGAGCTTGACTAACTGAATTAAATTTATTCTAAATTAACATATTAATCTTTCAAAGTGAGGCTTTTCAAAGGAAGCGTTTATAAATCTTTTGGCTACAATTTGATTAAACTTCTCTTTTTCCAGTCTAAAGCCTTTTTTTTAACACTGGTATATCATGCATGTCTTCTTTCTAGCATAGGTTAAAGGGTGTTTGTTGTTAGCCTTTCCCTTTGATTTACAACAAAGAAGAAAAACAAATTACTGTGAATACTGAAGGACTTTGGACACTTTAAAACCATTTTCATTATTAAATATCAATATCCACAATTGATTGCATAAAACAATCAACTGTATTTAGAACATTTTCAAAACTCATTATTTCTCCTGGCCCTTGAAACTTAGCTCACAAATGGTGATGACCTATGGAGCTGAATTTTCAGTGTTTAAATATCATGGATGGCTTTTAATATTTTTAACAGGTCTTGCAAGGGCTGAGCTCAGTCTCACTTCTCTGCACCACTAGAGGGCAAAATGTTCTCACAGAACTGCTTAAAAAGAGAGAAAAAATACATTCAAGATGTTAATTTTGAAAGTACACTAATTGTCCTGAAAAGGATTACAAAAATAGGAAAGAGAGATATTATAGTCCCCAAAACTTAGACAAAAAAGAATTGTATCTTTGGAAACCATGTGTCTTCTTTAGCCTGAGATCCTCTGTCTGCATTTTTCAGTTAGAGTTATCAAACTAGAATAAAATTCTTCTATAACTGCAAATAAATAACAATGCCCTGGGATTCATGTCTGTCTCAACTTCAGGAAAATAGTTTTAGTACACTATATTTTGTTCTTTGCTAATGAATTAATGCTCAAAATATCAATAGACCATTAAAAAACAGAGCTTCTACATACAATTCCTACCTGTTAATGCAGAGTCTAAATCAGATCTGCACAGATGTAAGGAGATTTATTTTCCCCCATTATTAAGTATTTGCTTAAGGGCCACAATAAATGAATAAATTTATTTCACATTCCACATTCACACATATACAGCCCATGAGCATTTGGACAACATGACTTTCCCCTTTCTCTCAGCAGCACAGTCTCAGAAGGGCTGTCCTCACTACAGAGACAATTGTCTCCAACACTATTCATATTAACATGGGGCATTTTGGTAGCATCAAAAAGTGAAATGTGACTTCACCTATATTTTCACCTCAAAGAGTTCTCCCCAGATGAGGATAAGCCAATAAATACTTATGGATGCAACAGAAGTAGTGAGAAATCAGTGAAAATTGGTAACTCAACACATATATCACCTGAAAATTTTTCCTCCAGTGCTAGCTAAAATATTTATCATGGTTTTAAGGCTTGAGTCCTCCTTTGATAGATTTTCATTCATTTTCTGTAACCAACATAAAAACAATACAGAAATTTTAGTCATTAGTCTGAATTTCCTTTCTTACACTTTTACTTTCTCTGTGTCCACACATGAAGTTCTGCAGAGACTTTGGACATGTAAAAGTAAATCCAGAGCTGCCCATTAAGGGCAATCTTTCACCTTTCTCCATCCTAAGTACTGGGGGGAAAAAAGACAGAAGGAAAAATTCTAACATAAATAAATGTTTTGCATCTGAAAAAGTGATAGAAGGATCCTTCTCAAAGGAAAGTGGCCTGGAACTGATGCAGATGTTCCCTCATGGCTTCACTGGGCAGGCAACTTGTGTAAAAGAGTGAGCTCAAATGATCAGCTGGAATGAAATTTTGGATGCAGCAGTATAGGGAGGAGGACTGGACTGAGATGAAGTCCTGTTTAATCCAACTGAGTAACGTTTTCCATTTAAATTAGTTCCTGTAGTAATGATAATGGAAAAATAAACTACATCTGATGTGTTTAACAATAACATGCATGTATCTGATGTGTTTAATCATAAGATGTATGTTAGTCCCACAAAAGGGTCAAAGAGTTTTCAGAAATTGCAAAACAACAGGCCCTGCATTGATAAGAAAAAAATGGGATTTTTTTCTCTTTACAAAGCAGTGTTGCTAGAATAATTCCCCTACCAGTGCTTTTGTGAGTGGTGTTCTGAGAAAACTGGTCTGAACTGGCTCTCAGTCGTTCACATGTCCTACTTTGAGCTTCTCTGGCCATGAGATTGAGTGCATCTTTTAATTAAACACTGGTTTTAATAATTCACTGGCAGATTTCTCAGGAACTGCTGGTACTAAGCTCCTTTCTACTGTATTACTCATACCTAGATCAGAGAGATAATTGATGCCCAGCTCCATCAAGACAGGCTGTGCAAACAGGGATGACTTGCACTTTTAGTGGTCCAGCTCTTCACACTAGGAGTGCTGGATGCTGCTTCAACACCACAGAACAGCCCTGAACCTAGGTGTCCTCTTTATATGGGATACTTTCACCAAAATAAAAAATATTATCTTCCAGATACCTCATGAGATGGACTGCCCTGCTGGGAAATAGTGCAATACAGAATGGATCTCAGCATTGGCACTCACAAGGAACCAGTCACTCCAAGTACAGCAAAAATGCAGCTGCTACTTCACCTCCTCCTGCAATTACTGACATAAGGCCCTACAACACATGAGGCATAACTCCTGCTTAATTCAATCTGAGTAGATCTTTAGATGATTTTCTGCTTCCTATATCCGAATCAGAGGAAATAAAGCTGTATAAACATCTGTTTTTCTAGGACTCTGATACCTGAGTGACGGAAAGTATCATTTTGCTGCTGTAGAAATCTTTGCCTCACCCATATCTTAAGTACAGCATGCAGTTCCAGTCTCTGCATCCCAAAGACACAAATTAATTAATAGAAAGTAAATATAGGGAAACAAAACAGATCAGAAGGATGTGTGGCAATGTTTCCCAGGTGTGCATAATTCCTAGAGCTACAGTGATCATGTACAGTTTTCACAGCCAGTGCCACTGTCCTCTGTTCTTTAACATAGCAGGGAGGATTGTTTGCCACCTTACTTGATGAAAGGAAAGTATTCCCACAGGCATAAGCTAGACCTTCACTTTGCTAATTCTTCCCTTTCTCTGCCCTGTTTATGTAGTTTCCCCAGTGTAGTGTATCTTCAAGGATGGTGCCTGACAGCCTGTGATTGATCCAAACTGGTGTGGCTGCTTCATGAAAATTGGATCTTATTAGCTTAAATCAATTAAAAAGAACAAGGGGTTCTAAGGGGGTAATAGTATTGGAGTAAAGGGATTTTTTCTCAGAACCAAGAGTGTCCTTTTAATTTGTTTTCAAATAAATTACACTATTTAATATTAATTACTCAGATAGAAAAAGGACAGAAGAATACAACTGGTTGAGCTGAAAGCCACTCCCATGTCAGTGCCACTGATTTGATTTTGAACAGGCTTGCTCTCACTTTCTCTATAACATGCATCCTACCTGTTTATTTGAAGATATCTGACTCTGCTTTTTTAAGCTGGGTATAGGAAATGAAAGATTCTCCCATAGAGAAGTGGATTCTGTACACATAAGTGAGATCCAGCTCCAAGACTTTCTCAATGCCTTGTACCTGCAGCACTACCATTTTCTGTCTCTGTTCCACACTGCACCCAAGTGTGTGGTTTTGCACAGAGCTGGCATGAACTCTTCCCTGATGAATGTTCTTGACAGAAAGGAATTGTTCTGCTAAATTTATAACCTTTCTTAAAGACACTTCCATTTTACTTTTAGGAAAAAAACAGTACAGGAAAGTCTGATTACTTCCGAAGGTCACATAACTGATTTTCTTGATTTAAAGGAGGTGGCTGCAGTAAATTAAAATATCTGTAAGGTTTTAGGGTCTGTATTAAGGAAGCAGGAAAACAAAATACTTGGAAATTGCCAGGTGAATTGTCAAGAGACTCTGCAGCAAGGATTGAATTTATAAAAACTAGAGGAAATTCTGCTGTCCCTTAGGCAACAGCTCAGCTGCTAGAAGTGAAGTATGAAACCTAATTACCCTGACCTTGCAGGGCCCATGGCATCAGTCATATACTGCCTTTTAGAATGTCCATCCTCCTAACTGGATTTATTTCAGTGACTCAGTTTTTAAGCCCCTCTTCAGCAGTACCCAAATTAATATGCAGAACTGTGCATTATAGGAGTAGGCCAAATTCAGCACTGTGAACTCAACATAGGTTCCAAAGTTAGTAGAGATCTACAACAGCTGAGAATGTGGCTCACTAACCACAGTAGTGGTAATCTCCATTATAAAACAGATAAGACAATCTCAGCACCTAGGAATGCTGGAAATTTGCAGTGGAAGTTAAGAAGAATCAGGTTTACACATACAACTCGTTTGTTTCAAAGCCCAAATCTTGGTAGTTGTTTTCATTCCATTTATGCCACTGTCTTTATTCTGGAAGGAGACCTACTGATCAGAGCAAGTGAAAAGAGAACCTGCCCTTAAACATATTTTCTGATTTCTAGCAGAACAGAGGAGGGAACTAGAGTTAAAAAAACCAGTCTCTTAAAAATGTAACTGAAATAATACCATCTTCCCATACCTACATTCTACCAAGGGTTGCTTTCTTTCCCAATCTGCTGGCCAGGTAATGCCAGCAAAGCAGCACATTTTTGCACCCAAAGTACCTTTGTGATATAAATAAAACCAGGTATCAGTGAAAATTAATTATACCAAAGCAGAACTGATGTTATCAAAGCAATTCCAGAGTGCTTTGGGGATCAGTGAAGTGTGGGTCTATTTTGGTACCACTGAGAACCATCCAACTTCCATCTAACTTCAGAGTGAAATACAAGCTTTACACAAACATGCAATCTAACTACTAAGGGAACTCACCACTCCACAGGGCAATCAAATCCAATCAATCTAAATCTTAACTTCATCCATATGAGACTGAGAACACTTTGTCCTTCACCTCTGTGATTTTCCCAGGCAACCCATACAGCCACTCTTTCTCTCTGCTCCTCTACTCACAGCAGTGATATTTTCAGCCAAGCTCTTCCCAATGCAGATGTGAGCAGTGAGCTTGTTTTGCACTGCTACCAAGGATCTTCTTCTCAAGGATACCAGCAGCTGTTAGAGTTAGCATATCCAAAGTTCAAACAACTGTCTCCATAGCATTACTTTTCTCCATAAATCTCTCTTTGATCTTGAAATCAAACAAGTTAACCAAAACAAGGCCTCTAGCTACTCTTTGCATTGAAGAGCTCCCCATTTTCTCTGAGTTTTACTTGTTCTCAGGATTTTCAGCTAAAGAAAACACTTTGATATATAATTGCTCATATTGGTCATGGCTCCGTAAAACAAGTTTTGTTTGTATTAAAAATTGAAAGTCCACTCACTGCTTTCCATGAAAAAAAAATTCTCTCTTAAAAAGCAAACAATGCAAAAGTAATGTACTAACAAGAAAAAAAACTTAAATGAAAGTGAAAATACTCAATGCTAGTAAAAAACCAGCATCTTGGGCTTTAAGCTGACTTCCTGTCCATTCACTACTTGACATTTTCTCTCTTCCTATTTGAGTTACAGATGTTTTAACCAGATCCTACCCAACTTTAGCCAAGCTGGCCTCTTCATCATTGCATGTTCTGGCAATCCTGTCACTTAGAAATTACTACAGTCTATAAAGTTTTGGGGTTCTCAGCTGAAGAAGTACTAGCAGGGAATACTGCCTTTTAGAGAAGTGCTGCAGCATAGGTGGTAATAACAAATGCACTGTGACTCAAGGCAATGACTGTGTGTGGACAGGAGAGGATAAGCAGCAAGGGTAAGGGGAAAATCTGGAACAAATCAATGCTTTATCAATGTCCTGATGAAAAACTCACTGAGTTTGGTGCCTTCTTTCTCTGAATACATGGCCTAACTTTAAGTCCAGCAGAGCAGTGACTGTTCTCATGTTGCTATGCACTTCCTTGAGGAAGGAACTGACTGGTGAGTGTGAGGACAGTCTCCAAGCACTCACCTGTCCTACACTCATTTCCAGCCCAAATGCTCCCCATGCACAACAGCTGGTGAGCCACAGCATGGCCACAGTCAGCAGGCAAGTAGGACAGAAAGATAGGGAGGGAAAAGGTATTAGCTCATCTATCTTATCTTCTTGGAAGTGCAAGCTGGTTCTCTGCTTGTTTAACAAGGTTTTAAATATTTTTTAGGAAAGCAGAAACTTGTCACTGAACCCAGGCCTTATGGCTTTTGCTGATAACAAAACCAGTTTTTCATATTCTTCAAAGCACATATCAACATAACTAATGGTACAGCACTAAGCCTCCTCTCCCTTGGCATTCATACCCACCAGAGATCTACTGACAGTGTATTTATACTCAGTACTGCACTACAGCTTAGCCAAACTCAGACTTAGCTCTGTAGAACTCCTTACTAACCTGTGAGAATTATAATAAGAATATTTGCTTTTAGACTTAAATTTCAAAATATCAGACTGGCAGTTTTAATAATACAATTACAGATGACTAAATCTTTGTTCTGGTAGGTTAAATATACCAGAAATTCAGGCATACTGGATGCAAATGCATGCCTGCAAAATAAAATTTATCATAACCCAGTTGCAAAGCTAATCTTGGATATTTTGATGAAAATTTGGAGACATACCTTTAATGCTGGTCATTAAATCAATGTGAAGCTCTGACTGTGTAACTGCCCATAATATGACCCATTCAAAATGCATGTTTTATAAGACTCCATGAGAACGGCATCAAGCAGTGGAAGGAGGGGTAGAAACAGACTGCCTTTGCTCTGAACCTTCAGGAGTAACTCATCAAGCCTTCCCCTAAAGCATCTGCAGTTATGGCTTTGGGGTCACCAGATGTGCTTGAACCATTTCCTTAAAGCTTGCTAGTATGAATGTTTCAAAAAGTAAAATGGGAAAAAATACTATGCATTGAGCTATTCTCTTCCAATATAGCCCCATATAGATGCTGCTTTTGCAACACACTTCCACTGCAGGCAATAGCTTATGCAAGTTAATACTACATAAAAAACATACATTCATGCAGTTAAGGAACTTCATAATTTACTGCAGTTTTCTCTGTGGCCTGGATTGTGGCTAGCAAAGAGTTAAAACAAGAAGCATAGACAGAGCTCCAGGCAGCAGAAAGCCAGTTTGCACTGCTAATTCATTTGGGGACTCCAAAGGAACTGTTCCATCTTCTGCTCTAAGATGTTAAAAGGTGGATGTGTCAGACATAAAACATAATCTGTGCTCTTGCTGTAGGCAGTTCCACTCGCAGGGCTCTTACAGAAATGTTGTTACAATGGGTCTGCATTTGCCCCAAACCTTGCCTACAACAATGACTAGGCACAGAAAAAAACAGCTTTCTTGCTTTGCATACTTGTCATAAGAATGGAGAAAGGAACAAACTGGGAGAGAAGAAGCATTAATGCAGCGACAAGAAGGCTTTGATTGGCTCAGCACTCACAGAAATGCAGCCTGTCCCTGCTCCTGTCAGGAGGCTGGAACAGGAGCTCCTGCCAAGCTCTGTACAATCAGTAAGTTTCCACTCTCTAGCATCATGAGCACCCATTTTTGTCTCCAGCAGAAGAGTGAGATCATCATGTGAACAGGAATGGTGCAGAGTCCAAAGGGCTCCAAGAAGGACAGCTACAGATACTGATGAAAACAATATAACTACAGAAGTTGAAAACATCCGTGATAGAAGGACTTTGTTTATTAAGATAAATACAAGAAAGAGAACTGCTGTCAATTACAACAGCTCCAGTTCCAGGTCATGGAAGCACTTAGCACTGAACCACTTTTCTAAATCCACCTAGTTTTATCTGAAAGAATCTGCCAAGAAAAGAGGATAAGCAATATGGCAGGTCAGATCTGAGTTGTCCCACTTCACCCGGAATTCTCTGTAAATTTACAACCTCCTAAAAGCTGTCCTCCTCTTTTCCTCTCTTATAACATTAAGTAACTTCACCCTTCTATATGGAAAACTGCAAATTCACTGGTTAGACTCCCTGCACCTAAACCTCATTGTCACATTCTCTCTCTTTTTTTGTTTTTTTGGCTGGGGGTGGTTTTTTGGTTGGTTGGTTTTGGTTTTGTTTGTTTGTTGATGGGTTTTTTGTTGTTGTTATAGGAAATTATTACGGCAACCAGTCTTTCTTGAAACAGTTGTAGTTTTTTAATATCCTGCACTGTGGTTCCTGTAGGAGCAAGAAGCTTTCAGCAATATCACACAAAGTCTTGCCCAGCAGAATTAGTCTTGTAGTAGATGGCTCAGATGAACTGACGTATGGCATGTAAGTATTTCACATACTTTGCCAGTTGTGTATTTCATATATAAATGCCAAATGCATTTTTAGGTGAGAATTTAATCATTCCAAAGGTTACCACTTGCTTCCTTCCGAAGTTCACCTTAAATATTGGATATCATCAGCACTATCTTCCAACCTGCTTGTCTGGAGCACTTCTAGTGAGAAGCAACATTCACCTCTAGAGGCATTCCCTGATGCCCCCACAGTGTTGTAAAAAGGCAATTTTGGCCTTGTTTCCTGAACACCTCTAATAACAGAAGATGAGCAAATGGGCAGTCTGGTGGTGATTTGAAAACCTTCAGGGCTTCTTTCAGTTCTGGGACGTGCACTAGTTATCTGTGATTAAAATCTGAAGAGCTACCTCACATGTGGGGTGATAGTGCACATATGGAAACTGTGGGTGGCAACAAAGTGAGAAGCCAGGCTCTGCAGGAGCATGTCACACTGCTGTCACTGGTATTCTGCTGGCACTGTCTACACACTCACAGAAGGACAGAGTCGGTTCCAAAGCAAAGAGCTAGTTTCTCCCACTTGACCCTCTAAAATTTGATCACTTAGTTCTGTCAAATAGCTCTAGTGAAGCATTCAAAGTACTGCAGATGACTTATGTCCAGTTTGTTTGACTTCAACTATATCCTTAAATGCAATTTAAAACCCCTCTGACATTGTGGCAAATCTATTGCCATGCATTTAGGCTGAAATATATAGCTCAATATTTTGAGGATGTTTCTTAATCTGCATTTCGTAGCTCCAGTTGCTCTGCCTTCCCCATTCCTCTGGGCAGGCTGCAGGCAGTGGGACTTGCTGCTACTGCAACAGCAACTCAGCTACCAGAAAGGCAAATGGGAATGAATGTCCCAGCTCTTCTAGCTACTGCTGTCACCACAGGACCACAACAGGAACAAAGAGGAAGCCAAAAGGGTAGAAAGCAGGAACAGAGATAAGTGCCAAAATATCAGGTGCTCAGTCCCCTATTTTTCTGTTACAGGCTGGAGTAAAGGGAATCATATCTTTTGGCTACCTTTCTACCAGTTCTTCCTGAAGTAGGCAGAACTTCATGTATCCAGAGAGCAACATGTGTCTATTTAATATTAGGCAACTTAGAGAGTGCTCAACACATCCTGATCAGAAATCAAGTGAGCTAATCTAGCACAGGAGTAATGCAGCACTGTATCTGGTTTCTTATTCCCAGAAATATTTAATAAAGCATGTTACAGGATATAGGGGAAAAAACACAGCCTACCTGGCTAGTTCTCTGGGACAATGCTGCAATGGAAGGAAGGACCCCTACATGTTCCAAATGATGTGACACACCAGTGTGTGGTATCTCACAGCAGAATCTGCATTCTCATGTCTGCCCACGGGTGTTGTTTCCAGTCGGGCCATGGCTGGAAGAACGTGCACAGCTAAACTGGGACACCCCTACCTAACTCATCTTCTGGAATTGTGACTCCACTTTTCACCAGTGGCTCACTAAGAGGCTGGATATGCTAATGTTTACAGCCCACCCCAAACCATTTACAACTTTACAAAGTTAAATTAACTCTTAAGTTGTTAAGTTTTCTTGAGCTTGTTTGACAATACATGCAGAGTCCCTCAGCCTGTAGGGTCCCTACTCCCTGAATTATTTTGCTGATAGCAGTAATATCTGTCCCATACAAACCAGTCTTCACCAAGACAATGGGACCTACATTTTCCCTGTGTCAGTTATCTGCAGCTCTTCAGCTTGAACTGAAAGTTTATTTAGTATTTCTAAAAACTAACTTGTCCTCAAGCAAATATATATGATATATAACAAAGAAATAGAAACAAATTATGAGCCATATTAATGTGATTTGTTGTAGGATGAACTAGAAAATATATACAACTGTCCTCAAATGTTTTATTTTTTAAAAAGTCACCTTGGAAGTGACTGAGTAGCCTAGGAATGGAAGCTTTACAAATATGACTACCAACATCTGGCTTCACAAACTTTACTGTCTTCTCTCTCATGTGAAATTCTCTGTGCTTGCCTTAATCCCAGCACATTGATTTTTTTCTCTTACATACAAAAGGAAGAAAGACTGTTATGGTATATTAAACTAACTGTAACAAGGGAAGGGGATTTGTTAGGAAGATCCAGTTATCTGTCTGCAAATTACCTTTAGTGCATTTACTCAGCCCTCAACTGATCTTAGCTGTGTGAACTCTAGGAGCTCAGTTCTCCATTTCATGTTCTCATTTCACGTTCACATCGGAGGCTTAATAAGGCTAAAATACAGAGAAGTCTTTTTAGTCCCATTGTCTCTAAAAACACAGAAGATCAAAGGAGGAAGTTATAACAGAGAATAACAGTCTGAACACTTTAAGAAAAATCTCCTTTTACTCACACCAGAGGACAACACTCCTTTTACACATGTTGGCTATGAGATGTCATGTGCTCCAGCTGTCCTGGGTGATACTGGCACTCTCTGATCTGTTTCCAGTCCAAGGATTCTGCTGCCTGGAATAAAGCACTGCTGAGTGAACTTTCTTCCCTCTACCTGATGCTACAGAAAGCAAGCAGGAGCCTGGCTGGTGTCTGTTCCCTGCTTTGCTGCAGAAGCTCAGCATGGTAGAAGCTCTAACCTCATTTTGCATAGTTTTTCAGTGCTGCAGCATGTGAGAGAGAAAAACATGGCATGTCTCTTCACACTAGGCTGTTCCGGGTGGTGGTAGTGGCAAGGTGCCTCTGGGGAAATGGGAAGACAGTGGTATGACCATTTCAAGTCTGGGAAAGAGACCACAAGGTTCTTGAGTTCAGAATGGAATAATCTTCAAGTACTTCTTCACTATTTACTGCTTTATAGACTTCAATGGAATAAAACTCTTTTATAGTCAGAAAGTTAACACAAAAGCAACCAGTCCAAGTGAATTTATCTACAAATCCAGACATCTCTGTGTGAATAACCTTTGATATCTTTCACTCAGATTTATTCCTGACTGTAATTATGTACACAAACCTCTCTCCTGGGTGTGGAAACATATGTGGCTCCATCCATCTCACAGCTGGCTCTGCCTTCTTGCAAACTTATTGTGCAGTATCCAGTCCAATGTAAGAAATCACCATCAACTACCAGAGTGTGTTGCCTTTTGGCTCACTTTTCTAATAAGGTTCCTGTAAATCCTCTGAACTATAGCCAGCTGAACACATCTGTTGTTGAGCAGAACACAATCTCATAAAGAGGTACTTCTCTCCTCTGCAAGGCCAGGATCACCAGCTCTTGGAATCAGAACAACCTACTTCCTAGCTTTGAGGACAAACTCCCTGCCAAAGCACTTCTCAACAGATGTTCTGATTCAGCACTTTCTTTTCCTGTTAAACAACAGTCTCAGCAATGGCACCTCTAACTACTGGAGACATCATTGCTTGGGGCCTGTGAAACATGACAGGGAGCCAAAATACCCATACAACAAAACCAGAGATAAAACCATGGTATTTATCAAGTCTATTAGATTACAAGACAGTGGAGGAAAAGAGGATATTTGCAGGAAACAGCCCAAATACTAAAGGTGAATAGATAAATATTGTTGTGTCACCCACCATAGAAAAGATCATTGTTGGCAAAGACACTTAGGAAAGAGCACACTTAGGTTCTGTGACAGCCTGGAAGTGACACACTGAAGTTTGTTCAGTTTTATCCAAACTGAAGTATTTCCTTCACACATATGTGCATCACAACGAGCTTTCATTTTGAGTGTTGAAGTAATGCTAAAATAACTGAAAAAAAACATTGGAAAATTAATGAGGTTTAAAAAATCCAAGCCACTGTTTTCTGTAAAGAAGGTTTGGACATTGATATATTCACTCAAAATCTACACTCTGTGTTCTATGAAAGAAGTTTGAGCACTGAAGTTTTCACCAGCCATGTCTGAATTCTATTGCTTATAAACACAACCAATGATTTGGCTGATTCCTCTAAAGCTGAATTCACACTCCCATTTAAGAAAAGGAAACACTATTGCACTGGAAGAACCCTGCTGTTTATCCTGCTTTTAATTGATGTTTCCATTAGCCGACCTCTCAAAAAGGCTACAAAAGCAAACAGCACAGTTCATGTTTGACTCACCTACTCTCTCCCTGCCCAGGCTGACTTATTGATTGCAGTTGAAGATTAGCCAGCACTGAAGTGCAACTGATCACATTCTGTGTCAATTAGGTCCCACACAGAGTCTGTGACATTTCCAGCTTCTCATTGTTTGAAGATGCTCGGTTTCATTCCAGCTGAAGTATTTCCTTCACACACACCAATGCATCTCCTCCAATACAGCAAGAGAAGTCATTTGGCCCAAGATCATTAAAGCCAATTAAGCTGAGCCTCTATGGAGACTGCAATCCCAAATTCCAGCTACTGAAGTTCTTGGAAACTGTAGCCAAAATAGGGGATATGCTTATCTGACCTGGTGGAACATAAGGCTCTCTTTTGATCACCAAATAGTTTTGGTTTTGGGTGTTTTACAGACTGCTACCTAATTGCATATCATTAACATCATGGTATATGCTCCTTTCCAGCATTACACACCAGTACTGTTTAAAAATATATGAACAACATCCAACTCCAGCTGTAATATTCTTTCTTCTAAAGTATGGATGAAAATGAGGAAAATGTTGGAGATATATTTCTAAGTATTGTATCTATTTCTTTCCAGAATTAGGTTGAGATTGAAAATAAACTTTTACAAAAACCCATTCAGATATAACAAGCAAAAAACCCTATGTTTCTGAAATGGCATCAGCAGCTGGCAGTGCTGGCAAGCTTTTCATGCATAAAAATTTTAGGATATATTTGTCATCTGATTTTAATTACAGTTCCTCCAGTTAGGAAATATCACTAACAAATACAAGCAAGAAGTGCAGAAGAGAACAATTTTCAATATATCCTCATATCTTCAGTCTTTTCTGTGACTGACTGGGAAAAAAATAGTATCTTGGACATGGTCTAGGATGGAATTCCTAAAGGCAATTCAGAGAATTAGAAAACAAAAATCTCATCTGTCCACAGTAAATATAAGTTAAGTGACATTGAAATTCTCACTTCTATCACTTAATACATGTTCAGATCTCAGGATTCCCACCTCCCCCCCCCGCCCCCCCCCCTCAGTAATTTAAATGTATCACTGCAATTGGTTTCAGTAACTCTCTTGCATAATATGGAATGACAGGTCCCTGTAAATACCATAGACCCTTTTTCTTGTAATGCTCACCAGTGTATTTTGAACTACTTCTCACACCTATATTTCAAAGGTGATTTGAACACACTCCTAATGAGGGCTCCTTCAATAGCTCTTTTATAAAGTGTCAGCCTGATAACCTAGAAGCCTTGTTTCAGTGTTTTTTGTGAACAATAGGAAGGCAGTGTTCTTATTGAGATAAATCCTTGGTACTTGTCAAACTCTGAGAATAATTCATTCTTAATTTATGTTTACCAGAAGGCAGCAGCAGACATAACGACCTTAGATGCAACTCACCATTAGCTTACTTTTCTGGAATTAATTGTTGCAGAATGGCAAGTAACTTTTGCTCCAAATGTTACAAATTCAGATTTTAAGAAGAAGCCAACTACACAAGTACTGTCATTCAGTGCTTGTCCCTTAAAAAAAATCATTAAAAAAACAGAGGTTAAAGACATTCAAAGAGACCTTTACATATTGTTAAAATAAAAACCTGTCGTTTTGTTACCAACATTTATCTCAGAAGCCCTCTATCAGTATCTCTACCACCATCCCAGAGATGCAGGGTCTACATATAAACTTGAAAATTCCTTGAATGAAGTTGTAATGCTTCCCTCTTCCATCCTCCCTTAGATATTAGAATTGTCCATATCCATTTCTGAGGATTATTTCAACATCCAGAATGATGACTTTCATTATTTGAGTATTCTTATTCTTGACACCATAAAAATCATAAAAGATTGTGAAGGACAGTGGGAGTGAGCTCCTACTCCACCTTTATTCCAGTGGGGATGTCCTTTCCTTCTTTTGCAGTGACAGATGGTGGTTAGGAAAGAGAGTTTGGTTTATAGTAACTGGTAGTATCTTTAAAAAAAAAATCAAAACATCTGCTCTAACAGAAGACAGACATAAGCCTCAAGTTACACAGCAAAGCTCCCCTCAGACTCCACTTCATGGAAAAATATGGTCAAATATCTCAGAATTTCAACATTGTGCTCCATTCTGGATAAAACACAATGACAGACAAGGAAACAAACTTTGACTAATCTGAACTCAGGACTTGTATAACACAGAACACAAAGTCAGTACTGTACTACACAGCTGGATTTAGGAACATTGAATTCTGTTTGGAGATATTTGAAGTACATGTGTATTGCATAATCTCATACAGACTTGGCTTTGTGAACACATAGACTTCTTGGCACACATGGCAAACTAAAATCAAAATAAAAATCAAATATAACTGGAAGAAAGAATAAAGAGTATATTCTTAGCCAGAACTTCTTGTATTTTGAGAGATGGAAATTGAAAAAATCCTTTTTAAAAAGTGAGACAATTTCATAGTATGATTAAAAATAGGGGGCTTGAAATCTAGGTCACCATTGACACTGGGTTATGCAGAACTTCTATTTCATTTATGGGAATAACTACATCATGTTTTATCATGAAAAGATAATAAATTCAATTTCCTCATCACTTCATGTCATAGGAAAAAAATAAATATAGTTCTTCCCATCACAGTGACTAACAACCTAACTCCAAATCCAGTCAAAATTTGAAAGATTAGTTTGTCAAAGCCACCACCATCAAATCTCACCCATTTCACATCACAAAAAATACTGCTCTTTCCACAAGGCTGATAAGCTCAAAGTCATCCAAGTTGCAATTTCATCAAGGCTAAGGCACAAACAGCATGTTATGGATAAAACTACTTGAGGGTCATTGTGTCTCAACTTACAAAAAATGCACAGAAGATTTTGTAGAATATTTTCAAAGAACTAGGGAAAGATAACTCACTGTATTTGATTAGAATTTAAAAAATAAGAGAGCTTGTGCTTCACAGAAGAGGAAATAACGGTACTGAGAAATGAAGAGTTACCAGGGCTTTATATCTGAGTGTGATGTATCCCCAGAACCCACATGAGCCCACTTATGCTAAATAAATTCCAGAACAAATGGGGATTCCACCTGTTTGACCTGATGCCCTGTCTCAGAGCCATTACTTGCTCATCGTAATCTTGTTAATTTGTTTTAAAGGTCAAGTAAATCCTTGTAAGGATCCTTGAAAGTAAAGTGTTCCACAAAGTCTTGAATAAAATAGAGCAACTTGTAAGTGCTCCTTCTTGTTTTGTTAAACACCTTTTAAACTGGCATTGCTTACACTGTAAGTAAGTTCTTTCCATTTCTTCAAGTGCCTTTTCTAGGCAAAGGAATCACTTCCACAGGCTGTTCGGGGGCAGAAAATCAATTACATTCTTACTCTTTAAAAAAAAAAAACCCAAATAAACTTTGTTCCCCCACAATTTCTGGAAGTAAATGAGACTGTCAGAAGAATCTGGAACATGAAAAGACATTTCCATAGCCTACAGGAAACACTGAAACTTCATACAATGAAAATAAAATTTGAAATAACACTTGCCCCATTAGGATAAACAACCTGTTAATAATACTCAACGTTCTCCCTTTGCAGCAGCAGCTGATGTAACAGTTTTCCTTCTAGTTATGGTTTCTACACTTCAAAATTGAGGCTTTAACTGAGCTTTGTGTCATATGCATAATATCCAGGAAACAAACTATACTGCACAGCTACGCACCAAAACTTCCAACAAATTATCTCCTGCAGAAAACAGAGTCTCCTGGCAATAGTTCTTTAACTGGTTCATTAGCAATAATGAAGCTTATGCCTCTAATGTACACCTGGGTCAGCAAATTCCTTGTCCAGGCTTAGACAAGCTAGAGAAGCAACATCTCCTCCAAATGGACATTAATTATTAAACCACATTTATCAAGGGAGAGCAGCAAGGTAACTGACTCCCTAGGCAACTGCCAGTGGCGTGGAAACACTTCCATAGCTCCCATGCACATCTAGGATAGGTGGGTTTGCTCAGTTGTCCAGAGCAGGCTGCTCACATGAAACACCAAAGGCCAACACAGCCAAGAGAGCAAGGAGTGCTGCTGTGACCCCTGCTCTGCACTGAGACCCAGCCTCTCCCAAGAAACACAACATCAAGGTGCAGGCAGTACCCACACTACTGCTAAATCCCTGGATTTCCTTACTCCATATTTGCAAAACCTGCGCAGTCACACATTCACCTTCTCTAAATGGGTCACACTTCCTTCTGGCTTTTGATAAAAAAAAAAGTAGAGGTTCTGTTTCATTTAGAAGTGAGGAGATTTCTCAAATACTTCCAGTTTTTCACATCAGGAAATTTATCGCTGAGCCATGGGACATTGTTTACACAGCTCTCTCAAAGCAAGCTAAGGACAAAAGCCCTTGCTATGGTGATGGGCTAAAACAGAACTGCATCTTGGATTCACACCTTTCAAAAAACCCTTAACAAGGTAACCCACCCATCTTGCATGACTTGAGACTCAACTGGGCATAGGGTGCATACAACACTCAAAATCTTTCATTCTACCCTCCAGATGTTGTAGAAAATCACATTACAGAGTCTCACTTTTTCTTCTCTACCTGAATTTCTTCTCTACCATGACCCCTGGTGACTCTGCAAATATTGACCTTTAGCTTATGTAGTATTTTACTGCTCTGGTCTCCATAGTTTATTGCTCTGACATATTTTTTAGCAGAAATAATGTATTTTCTTAGCCTTTATTCACCCAGTCTAAACAAAACAAATCTTTTAAGTGTGCTATGATAAGGCATCCATTTTGCAGATAATCTCAATTGCTCTTCTGTACACCTGATTCTCTGAATAAACCAGTTGTAAAAACTGACAGTCTGTCATGCAAAGTGCTGACCACGGCTGTCATGAGGGCCAGCTATGAGGAATTATTTCTGTAGTAAGTACCTGCAGGTTCCTGACTGTAAAACCCATATACCACCCTCCCAGTCCTCATTTACATGGTACTGATAGGCCCATACCTTTTTTAAAGATCAGCTGCTCCTCTTTTCTTCTTTCCCTACTTACTATCCTTTTTTTCTGTCCTCTTCTCCTTTCATTTCTGAATATTATGTAAGCTACAGATTTCAGATAAACAAGCAACTGAGCAATGGACTTACAAATACGTGTTCACAAATGTGTATTACAAAGGTTTTTATGTGCTCAAGGAACAGGGGTTGCTCCATTCTCAAGCAAAAGAAGGCCTACACAAGGTATAAAGACAGTTGTTTATCACACCCTCCCTGCTGGCTTTCTTGGTCAAAAGGTTATTTCTAAATCTGTCACTGATCTGTCCGATGGTTTTGAATAAACATCTATCTTGTCTCATTCTGCTTCATTATTTCTGAAATGGAGCTAAAAATACATCGATAAACAAACTGATAGAATTGTATTGAGAAAATCAAGGCACTTTAAATCTCTCAGAGTGGTCAGCTTTTGCTAGGATAGAGTAGATGTCTTGTACTTCACACCATTGCACAAATTCACTTCTACCACTTCAAAGGAGCAGTACAAACACACTCATTTTGTTCACTTTCAGAATCAGTACACTTTATGAGCTAAAATATTCCTTGTAATATCTTGCTATGATTCCAGACTCACAACTTAAAATATGCCCAACTCCTGACAACAAAAATCCCAAATTCACCATTCATGCTGGTGGTATTTATCCCTGGAGTCTGAGTCACACAAGTCAGAAGGCAAGTTATTTATAGGACAATCTTAAGATTTTGGGATTTATATGTCTAAAATTCCTTTCCCTTCATTGAAAAGCTCTGTGAACATACTAGCAGAGAGAAAAAGAACACTAAGTGAGAACCAAACCACCATCTCCCATTTTGAACAGTTTATGGAAACAAATTAGGTAAAATATCAGGAAAATTGTATTTAAAAGGGGGTAAAAACCCCAAAATCCACTCTCCCCCCCCCAAAAAAAGAAATCTCATATAGATCTCATATAATATGTACTAAAGAAACTCATCCAGTTTCTTCCCAGAGGCTTACTTTAGATCTATATTTAACCTTTCCACCTTCATTAGCAATAATGAAGCAGCTCAATTTCTCAGTGTCATGAATAAGCACGAGCTCAAGTCTCATTTCTAAGCCAGACATATCAGGAGATTAATGCTGGCTGTTTAACAAGCTGTACTTCATCCACTTACAAATGTTTAATCAACTTGCTTTTAAAAATGCCTTCCATAGAACACAGAAAAGAATATATATAAAAAAGGAAGCTTCAATCACCCACTACTCCTTTTCCAAAGCACAAAAGTTGTAATTTAAAGTCTAATGTTAGCCTGACTTCCTTGTGAGAACAGCTCACTGTTTTCCCTCTTGGAGTAACAGCCCACTCACATTTTGTTGCTGTCAAGTCCTCGGGCTTTATCTCACTTTGTGCACCTGTAACGAGGTCCCATCTGAGCTGCCCCTGCAGTACCACCTACCTTTAGCCATTCCAGTTTGGGATGTATCCCCAACACTTAATCCCCTGGAATTTACAACCTGTGATAGTTCTTCAGGCACAGAGAATTTGTGTCAGTACTAATTCTAGCCCTGAGACAGAACAGATGTTAAGCCCTGGAAAACTGTGCCTTCCAGTGGGAATATTCCTCCTCCGCTCCCACACCACTGCCTGTGCACTGCATGATTACTCAATCTTATTCCATCAGATAGAAATACAGGAGAACATCCTCACACATCCTCAGGATAACCCACACACAGTGGGTTATTGCACACAGTGCAATTACACAAAACATTACCTTGTGAAATTAAAGAAAATATGGCATAGTCTCTGGCAATTTCTCAGATTACAAGTGTTGAGTTCCTAGAAATAAAAAAAATTAAAGAGGAGAACATGAAGTTAGTGGTCACAGTTTTGTGAATAGTCTACATTCACTCACTCTTCTAGAAGCTCTTGAAGTATTAGAAAGACTAAAGAAAATTAATGAAAATTTCACTTCATAGCCTTGAACTCTGAGTATTCATAATTTTTTATTTTCCACATCTAGTCATTCCTGAATACATGTGTTTAAAAGGAATAGCTTAAGACCTCTCTGTTTGCTTCTCATGATCTTTGGAGACAAAAAGAGCACAGTGAATGGGATGATCATTTAAAGAAGGCAGAAAGGATATCAGAAAAAGGTAGTTCCTAGGAAGAAAATTAAGCAGCACACCTCAGCTGGGCCTCTTCCTGTGCTCCCAGCAACTTCCACAGATTTACCTGCTCGAGGGAGATTGATTTCTTGCATCTCACTACTCAGTAGCTCAGGACCAGCAAGTTCATAGTAATTGCTGTCCTTCCTGAGGCCCTAAAAGAGTGGATGGAATCTGCCTCCACCCCCAGGAGCACCACAGGCCACACCCAGCCTGCTTTATCCACAGGGAATTCCCTGAGCTAGGCCCTTAGCTGAGCTCTGTGCCACTGTCTGCTGCTCCATCCAGCAATAGGACAGGGGGTTTGGGTTTTGTCTGGGGGTTCTATTTGGGTTTGTTTGGGTTTTTTTCATTCACATAAACTCGAAAAGTTTGTTGGACTGAAGGATCCTACCTACCTTTCAAGTCCCCTGGGGATAAAAATTTCCCTCTGTCTGCATGAGCATGTAATACATACATCCATTACTGCATGATATCAATAAATAATTTTATCCCAAGGCAGGAAAATTTCATAAAAGAATAAAGAAGTGGATTAAAATTGTTCAGAACCAAAATCCCTAACTAAATAAACCTTGTTTTCCCATTTCTTGAAGGAAGAAAATATATTTCTATGAGCTTGGTCACGAAAAGGAATAATGAATGTATCACTTAGATAAACAGAGCATCCAAGAATGTTAAATATTTTAAATAGGTTGCTTAGTACAAATACTGTTGTTTTATGAGGGTTAACCTTGGCACTAACAAAAGATAGCAAGTGCTTGTTTAAAGAACACTATAGTGTAAATAAAGCCATGACTACACAAACTCCATGTTTCAGATGGGGAATTATGGTCCCATTTCCTGTATATTTCAAACTTGTGTAATGTGATCATATAAAATTGCAACCCAGTCGAAAAAAGGCAGCAGAGGTTCTGCTGCATGGGAAGAATCTATTCTGCCACCTTAGGCTGGTATAAAGGAACAGAAAAAACCCAGCTGTGTTAGGTATTCTAATGTATTCTGTTGCTCTTTTTTACACAGAAAGCCATTGAAGACATTTAAGAAAGGGTGTGCTCTGTTCAAAGACTACATGAGGGAAAGTGCTGCACATGCTATGTGTATCTTGAGGAAAACTTAGAAAAAAATTGAAAGCCTTCAAGTTTTTTGTTATGTTTTCTCCTTATGGCATCTTTGTTGAGTTCTATGATACCATTAGTTACACCAGGCAGAATCGGAAAACTAAGCCCAAATCCCATCCAAATGAATTCTATTTTAAATTATTATTTCTAAGGAATCAAGAGGTAAAAAAGACAGAATATTAAGTAGAAGAGTTACTCAGATTTTTGCAATAGAAGTATGGAAAAAAACCAGATATGGATTCTTACAGTGTATTTTCCTTTTCATCCATCAGGGTAAGTATGGAGAGGAGATGCCACATGGGATCACACCTGATAGTGCAGAACATAAATAAAAGCATCCAAATTGCATCAAGTCCCATTTTCAAAAGATCTTATTTGTACACCTTTTTGTAATGTTCTATTTTTATTTAAAGTACCATTCACAGGCTATTTTTCCCACTGTCAATCAATAAAGGGGTTACCATTGGTTGCAATATTTTAATAAATCACTTTTGTTTAGGTTACTACCTGGAATGGCTCCTAGCTCCCTCCAATGGGCCAAAACACACTCAAAAGGGCTCTTTTTTACTATTTCCTTACTGCTGGAATGACTCATTTCAAAGTAACCTCAATTGTATGTGATTGCACTTTATAGCAAGAACACAAATCTTACTTTCCTCAGCCCCCCATGCACAACACCGTGCACACAGTGGTATCAGAGGTGTGACAGACTTTAATATTTGCTTTTAACAATTAAAACACTCAATATGCACCCAAGGGTCACACAATCACAGGACACTGAACTGACACAGTATTCCACACATGGAACAAGGAACTAGGGTCTTATAAATGGAGGGAATGAAACAGGGTGTTGGAGGAGGATGGGACGTGGATTAAAACTGTTAGCAAAACAAACCTTAAAAATTTCTGGCAAACACTCAAACAGTAACAGCTGTAAAGGCATCAACACAGACAGTGAAAACTTTTGGCAGACACACAGCAGGCAGTAACAGTTGTTAGCACACACACAGAAAAGAAATACTAGTTTTATACAAAATACACAAAACAACACACACAACAATCAAACTCAAAATTCCAAGACCAAAATCATTAGTACTATACGTATCTACCTCTAAAGCTATCCACCTGGCAAGTTGTTTCTTCTTTTTTTGTCTATTCAGCATTAAGCAACTAGTTAACCATACATTAGCCATTACATTGTATTAAAAGTTATGACTCAGGTTATATAGGTATCAGGTTATATAGATATATAAAAAGTCATGATTTAGGTCATATTGATATCAGGTTATATAAACATATCAGATTATATTGATATATAAAAAATCATGATTTAGGTTATATTGATATAACTCCAGCTATTATAAGCACCTTGTTATTTTGATCTAAGTTATACAGGTATCACTTATGTGTAAGTTTTTGAGGAAAACCAAGATGAAAGCCACTGAGTGAGCCAGGACAGTCCCTTCAGAAACACCCAAGGAGCAGCGTTTGGGTGCCTCTTTGGGGAGATGGATTGCCTCAGTAGCTGAGGGAATGACCCAGAATTTAAGAGCAAGAGGCAACAAAAACTAAGGCAACCACACGCCTTACTAATGCTGCTGTTTTGGGGTGCTGAGGGCCCTGGGGTTGTTTTTCGTACCCTTTCCACCACATTTTCCGCACTTGCTCGTTGTCACCTTCCCAGCCCCAGCGGCTGCGGGCGTAACAGAAGGGGTCAGGTTGGAAGGGACCACACTGGGGCACCTGGTGCCACGTCCCTGCTCAGGCATGGTCATGCCAGAGCACAGGGAACAGTTCTGGAATGCCAGGGACGGTGCCCGCCACCACCGCTCCCCACAGGCCGCGCTGCCGCCTCACGGCGGCCGCCACCCGCCCGCTCGCCCGACATTATGAGGCACGCGCGCGTGACGTCAGATGCCGCAGCCAACGGCGGCCTCTGTTTAATTGCGGGCGAGGAGGCTCGTTGCATATTCACGAGGCAGGCCCGGTGCCTGTGCTGACGTCACGCTGCCGCAGCCAATAGAAGCCTCTGTTTGCGGGAAGTTCATGCATATTCGTTTATGCATATTTATTTATGCATATTCATAGCCACGCACTTTCGGTGCCGCAGCGGCCGCGGCGAAGGGCGGGCCCGGCCCGGCCCCGCTCCGCTCCGCTCCCCTCCCTGGGAGCCGCGGCCCGTGTGCCCGCGGAGCCCCGCCGGCAGCGGGAGGCGGAGCCGGCGCTGGCCCGCCCGTATTTATACTGAGCCCCGCCAGGCGCGGCGCCGTGAGTGTGGGGCGGAAGCGCCCGGCACCTCCTTCCTCCCGCCCGGGTGCAGGCGACGAGGATGAGCCAAAGAGATACCCTGGTGCATCTCTTTGCCGGCGGGTAGGTGAAACCCCGGGAGCCGCCCCTGCGCTTTCCCGTTCTCCTCCCTGGGCTACGGGTCTGGCCCCGCTCCCGTGCCCGCTGCTGGCTGGCCTGGGCGCGGGGGCGGCGGCGGCCTGGAACGGCTGCCTGGGGACATCTCGGTAGGGCTGTGGAGGCTGCCCCGCTCCTCTGTGCCCGAGGGGCCGCGGGGAGCAGAGAGGGGGCCGCGCTTTGCTCCCGCCCCGTGCCCTGAGGCCTTTCCGGGCCCGCCGCGCGCGGTCGGGCCCGGCCCCGGGTGTTGCGTTGTGTCACGGGTGGAACGCGGGCCCTCGGGGAGGTGGGGGCGGAGGCTTCCCGCAAAACCAGCCCCGTCTCTGCTCGCCGTTCCCGGGTTTGTCCCTTCTCTGGCGTTTTCGTGGAGCAGCACGCAGGGCCCGCCGTGCACGGGCTCCCGGCTGCACGGAGAGGCTGCCGGGACTGGCCCGGCGGGCTGGCAATGCCCCGCTCGTTCGCTCGTGCCCCAGGGCCGCTGTGTCCCTGCCATCCATTTCAACGCTCCGGAGCGTGCTGCGCTCCCCGTGGGGCTTCGGCACGGTCCTGCAGCTCTCCAGCCGCAAAGGCAGAAGAAATGGGAGGGAAGAATGTACCCTCCTAGGAGTAAAGATGTAGCCTTAGTTAGGTTCGAGGTAACTTTTCTACCTTGACAGCTATTAATGAAGTTTCAAAATGTATGTTTTTAGGTTTCAAAATGTGTGGGCTGTGTTTCTGGAGCATGTGGCCCTTCTAGGGGCAGGGTGGGAAGGGCACACAGCCTGAAAGGGAAAGCTGGGGGTCCTGACGGGCTTTATTGTAATAGTGTGTTTGGGTAGTGAGCATGACAGTACAGAAGTGATAGAGGACACAACTTGCATCCCATGAGAGAGCTTGAGGCTGTGATTTCCCTTTGTGCTCCTCACTGACAAAAATGAGCTTGCTGCTTCTGGACTGAGGTGTTTGAGATGGAAGAATAGTGTATTGATTCTGAGCAAGTCTGAGTGACTTGGATATGTGTCAGTACTCTCTGCTTTTGGCACACTTTGGAGTATTGTACACCTGATCTAGTACCTGTGCGGGGGCTCTTTCATCCCCTTGATTTCTTGCACCCTGTTTAAGAGGAGAGTAGTTATGCAGCAGGAGGCCCAAGATGTAGTAGTGTGTACTGTTTTCTTCAGACTTTGCATCCTTGTAAGCATTCAGAAAAGCAATAGCAGGAGCTCAAGAAAGATCAGGAGCTGCTGGAGAGGATTCAGTAGAGGGCTATAAATATGATGAGGGGTCTGGAATGTGTGTTATGAGAACAGACTGGGGGAGCTGGGCCTGTTTTCTGGTCCAGTCTGGAGAAAAGACTGAGAGGGGATCTCATTAATGCATATGAATATCTCAAAGAGGTGCCAAGAGAATGGTGCCAGACTTTGTTCAGTGGTGCCCAGCAACAGCACAATGAGCAGAGGCTGTGCACTAAAACACAAGAAGTTTCACCCCAATATGAGAAAGAACTTCTTTATATTGGGGTGGCAGAGCACTGGAAAAGGCTGCTCTGGGAGGTTGTGGGATTTCCCTCTCTGGAGACATTCCAAACCCACCTGGACATGTTCCTGTGTTACCTGCTCTAGGTGACCCTACCTTGGCAGGGACATTAGACAGTGTGATCTCCAGAGGTCCCTTCCAGCCCTAAGGATTCTGAGTGGTGCCTGATTGTAGCCCTTCAGCTTGACAGTTGTGCACAGGGGAGATTACTGGGCAGAATTGTGTGTTATGTCAGAAACAGGTTTATAAACCTGAAACTGGAGAGCAGATGAGGATGGCTCAGCTCAGCTTGCTCATTCCTATTTATTACAGAACAGTCTGGTTGATGGGTAGGTGCTGGCCAGCTGGGTCAGGGGTTATGCTGTGAGGAAAAGGCTGGGTGCCAGCCACGTGTTTCCTGTAACCTTAGTTCAGCCAAGCTAACGCTGTGTATTTGGTCACATTTTACAGTAGAAGAGTTTTTTGGGGTCATCTCATGACTTTGCAAGCATAGTGCACTACAGATCACCTGAGTGATCTTTAGTCTTCAGTGAAATTTAGAGGAAGGAGGCTTTGTAGCTTTGTTTGCCTTTACGTTGCACCAGAGCCTCTATGAAAACAACATTATTATCTCTATCTGCTGGCCTTTTTTTTTTTTTAATTTATGTTCAAGTCTATTCTTCAGTTCCTGCTTTCTGTAATGAAACTTTGACAGATGGCATTGCTGGTTTGGTAACATAAGTGGGGCTATCCTGGGATTTCTCTGTAGCTGCCTGGGCTGTATGGGGTTTTTTGTGTATTTTCTCTCTTTCCCCCTACCTAGTCAAATAGCAACTGTTGTCACTGTAGACATTATGTTGGTAGTATAAACTCAGGTGCTTTTATTTAAACCAAGGTTGCAGTTGAACATTCTTCATTTTAAAATTAAGAAGTCATGTGATTGAAATGTAGGATGTAGATTAACATTTTTAGTTCAACTAGTAAGTTATGGTTCCTGTTTTAGTTGTTAAACTTATTTTAAAAAGCAGTAGAAAACCTTAAAGTTTTGCTTTATAGGAAATATTAATATGTTTTGGAGGTACTGCCTTGCAACCATACAGTGAAAATTCGGACGTTGGCTACAAAAACAGTGTTCAGGTTTTCATGATTTATTCTTGATTTCCAGGAAGCTTATGACAATAATTGTGTACCATACTAACTTCCATTGGAGCAGTGAACTTGTGTGAGTGTTGCTTCTTCAGCAAAAGGAGGGGTTTGGGTTAGGAGGTGAACAGCAGCTTTTCTGAGTTCACACTTGGGTAGTCTCAGGTTTGCTTCTTTTCTTTCTTCACTCTTGGTGTTTCTTGCAGAAATTTGGCTGTTTTCTAATTTAATGTGTGAGGAAGTAGAGGGAGGAGCTTCTTTACTTATCTTGGTTATAGAACTGTCTCAAATTGGTCTGTAATAGTAATCATACTCTGTCTGACAGAGGTTCTTAGCAAATCCCTACAGTGGCTAAAACGGTTAAGGTGCAGAAAATGTATTTAATGTAAGTGTTTGAGTTCTCAGCAAGATCAGACACTGTTGAAATGTATGAACTAAAGGTAAGAGACCCTTGGGCTTTTCTGATTTCAGAAGATTGTTAGTAATGCATAGCAGGTATTGTGATGGTGGGGCTTTTTTACACCATTTCAGGAAGCAACCACTTGAGCCATAACTGAGCTGCCAAGCACTCAGCTCCTCTCTGCCACAACATACATTTGTGGCATAACCCTGGATGTATTTCAGAACAAGTGAGAAGGTTAGTGCCTTTCTGTCCAAACTTGAGGTTATCTTTATATTCAGATACACTGCTGTGTGAAATAAGACAGTGTTTGTTTAAAGCTTGGGGTTTGCTCCATTGGGTTACTAAATTGCATGAAAATTGCTGTCAGTACTTGAGAAACTGTGCCACTGGTATTTTTCTCATATTTCTTTCTAGCTGCTTTGAGCTGTTTTTACTTAATATAAATGTTACTGTAAATATTGATTTACTCTGTCTCCTAACAGAAGCTACACTGTTCATGTTGGTGTTTGTTTTGGATAATGGAACCCAGTGATGCTTGATTCCCTGGTGGTGTTTGTCCTGTTTTCACTTGTAAGTTTCTATGTGGCAGCACATCAGGGGATTTTATTTTTACTGTTCATTAGACACTGCAAGTTTGATTAGTATTTGCAGTTTATGCATGTGAGCTTAACTTAAACTTTGTAAGTTTCAGCAAAGAAACATAATCGGTGAGGAAAGTGATTAAGGGTTTGTGGCTGCTAGCGTTCAAGTTGAACAGTATTAGACCAGGAAAACCCTGAAAATTCAGGATTAATGAGTGCTGTTTCTGAAAGCTGTACTTGCTAAAGCTCTTCTATACTCTCTAAAGACTAATACACCTAATATCCAAAGCTGCAGCTTTGTTGATGTGGAAGTTACTCTGGTTGTAAGACATCTCCATGAAACTGCTGATAAACTTGGGACCTGAATTCGCAGTAACTGATGAAGAGCTAGAAAGGCATTGTGTTCATAAGTGGCTTTGATACTTTTCTTTTGACAGAATTTTGAGCTCAGTTTACTTCCTGTTTCTTTCGACAGCCAGTGTTTGCATGGAACTTTCATTTTCATACAGGAAAGATAAGTAGCTGGTAAAATACATGAATTAATGTAGACCCAAGATAACAGGGTCAAGGTTTATCTTTAAGTCTTTGAGGTTGTAGTTACAAATACTGTGAAAGGTGAATCTGAAACTAGCACTAGGCAGCCATGGCTTTTGTTTTCATAAAATACATCATTATTGCAAGGAATTAAAAAAGTGCACTGACAGTTTTAGTTCAAAGTGAGCCTACACTGGCGTTTGGAATATCAGTCTGCTTTAGAGCATTTCTACACAATCCAGTGGCTGAATGTGAGACCCTCATCCATGCTGGAGCTGTCTCAGGGCTGAAAGGTATCAGTAGAAGATACTTAGCTGCTCTGGACAAGGGCAGTGACTCCTTAGCAGATACCTTAACCTTGCAATAATAAGAGAAAACTTGCTTGTGTAGCCATGTCTGGAAGGAGAACCTGGGATCTGAATGCCAAACAGGTTTAGGTTTTTGAAGCATGTGCATATTTTTTTCCTTGGAGTGTCAAACAAATAATGCAGGTGTGTCTGAGGGGAATGGCTGTCAGAGCTGTACCTGTTGAACAGTTAGCAGAATTTAAAGCCCAAGGGTTCAGGTTTGTTTCTGTTAAACAAGTGAGATGATGGTCTTCTAAAGTGCCAGTTGGGATAAAATTAAATGTGTTGTGGGTTGTTGGGGTTTCTTTTGTTGGTTTTTTTTTTTAAGGATGCTTTCTGGAGGAGAAATGTTCTCCTTAGTTTAGGAGAACATTGCCATCTTCCTAGATTCTCCAGTCCAAGAGATTTCAAGTATTTCAAGTAGACAACTGTTCTTAGTTTTATTGTTTTTCTTTAGGTTTGTCATGATCCTGCAGATGATAACTACATCTTGTGATATTCATGTATCTTGTTTCACTGAATGTGACATCTCTTACATTGTACAAGAAGGCTCAAGTTGAAATTTTAATTCTCTAGCTAGACTGTATTAATAGTAGTGGGATTTTAGTCTTTTTTTAACCAATGTGTTTATTTTTGTGGATTTACCTACTGATCTCTGCTTTTCTGCCCTTCAGATTACTTGGGGCCTACAGGTGGATTCTCAAACCCTTTTATGATCAAGGTGTTTCTGTGAGAGTCAGCTTTGCAAGCTTTTTTATACTCACATGGTCAAGCTGAAGAAGCTTGTAGTAAACATTGATTAGAGGCAAATACCACATTTAGGATAGATAAGATGTGCAAGTAATCTTCTGAGTAGCATTCATTGGAAACTGCAGTAAGCATTCAGACACAGGAGTGTCTCAGGTCTTGCCATTCTTCACTTCCCATTTACACTGTGTCAGCAGGAGTGTTTGTTCACCTACTTACTCTAGCAGGTGAAATTCATCTAATCCTGGAGAAAAAGTTACACATTAGTAAATGTCCCTACAAGTCACACTTGTTGGGGCCTGGTGCATGCATGGCTGGAGAAACTCAAGCCCAGAGTGGTTTTAGGTAGTAGAAATTTCTGAAGTAGTTTACAAAATCCCACCTGCATTATTGACAAGAAATCTCATCTTTGTCAAACTGTTAAAAAAAATGTTTTTCTGAACTGTTCTAGTTCCTAATTTGTGTTAAACCACAAACTAAAAGTATTCCCCTTAGTTTGAACCAGTGAGGAGGGGAGCAGGAAAGGTGGCAACAATCTGCTGGCAATTTATAGAACACTTGTTGTAGGCTGGAGCTGGTGCCTGGCTGTTAATGACCTGCCAGCACCTGAGCACAAAAACCTAGCTGTCTCTGAGGGTATTCCCAGTAGTGTGTTAAATAAGCAGGGCTGGAAATACATTTCTAAGTAAAATACACTGTCCTTGATGCTGTAACAGAACAGCTGTTATGCTTCTTAGAAGTTGCTTATTTGTACAGAGTGCATATTTTTAATTGTTTCTCTTCTTTGTTTACCCACAAGTTCTGTTTATTGACAGTTTTTCATAAATGGTTTTTTGTCAAGCCTTGAGGTGTTTATCTTAAAGGTCAAGTGAAGTAGACAAGTCAGGGTAGTTAACTGGATTATGCCTTTATTTAGTTTATTTAGCTGTAGTTTAATTCAAACTCAGTGGATCTTGTGACCATTGAGAAAGTTCTGTTTCCTCAACATACCAACACATTTCTTTCACTCCTTCAGTTTCAGATGTTGTCCCTATTATATGGGGCTTTTTGAGGCCTAGGAAAGTGATGTGTTACTTTGACAGAAGTAGAAATTGGGGATTTTGCCAAGACTCACATTACGGAACCACACAGCACGGTAAAACTTCTCAGCTTTCTTCAGCTGTAAGAAGAAATTTGAGATCTTGAAGATTAGGGACAGAGAAGAAGTTTAGTTCCAAGTGTCAATAGTTAGTGGAAAACATTGAAAATATTTTTGGGTTCAGTGGAGACATCTTAAATTGTTTAAGAAAAGCCTACCAAAGAAACACAACAGCAAGAAACTGCTAAGGGTGCTGATTGTTTACAATACCTTGAACGGCAGAATGTGGTGCAGGAAAAGGCTCTTAAAGGGAGGCAGGTGAATCTGCTGCTTCTTTATGATGCATGTGAACGTGGTGCTGGCTGCTTTTACATCTGCTGGCTGGCACTGACCAGTGCCTGCTGTAGACAAAAACAGCGGGCACAGAGTAGCTGTGTATCAGCCCTGTTCCCCAGGAATCCCGGGCTGAGTGAAGGGTGTCTGACCCATCCCCCCTGCATGTCTGCTGGAACTGCTGCAGTCAGGCCTCCCTTGTGATTTGGGTGTGGTGCAGGGGAGCATGCAGGCCATGGGCTCCAGGTCAGTGTTAATCTTCAACTTTAGAAAATTCTTCTGCTCTGATGTAGCAGGGGGGGGTGAGAGGGGGCAATTAAGGGCTCCAAACTCCAAGCCCTGTTCAAGAATGCAGTCAAGTTTTTTTGTCCTCATTTCTTCCCTACTTCCATAGCATTTATCTCATTAATATAAATCAAACCTTGTGATTTACCTTGTGATTACTGTTGCTTGAAAACAAGTCCTTGTGTAACCTGTCCAAAATCAAACGCAGACAAGTTTTCAAGAGAGTAAGCTCAAGGAGAACAGAAATGGAGGGGTTGCAGGAAAGGAAGTAAACACTAAAGCCAACTTCCTTCATTGTCTCCACAGGCATGTTACCATGGAGTGGGGTCTTGTTTGAGCTGCAGGAAATACAGACAGCTTTCTGTCTGTCTTAGAGCTTTAAAGCTTCAGTAGCTCCATGCCAAATTGTTTTGGGAACTGAACTATCTGTGCTTCTCACATGCTGTTCATGTCTTGAATCTTCACATTACAGGCTCTTATTGTTTCCAGCCCTGGCTAAAATAAATACTAGCACGTCTACTCTCTTTCTGCAGCTCTTAATTTTTAAAATAAGTCTGTTTGTAGTGTATTTGTAGCAAGTGAATTGCTCATTCAGAGCAGGCTGCTCTAATGTCTGTGTCAGGCTGTAACTGCATGTGTGCAGCACACACTGAAAGACTCTCTTTCATCTTCCTGTGATAACACTTTTTTCCAGACTGGCAAAGAAACTCAGTATCTTTCCTCAATTAAACCTTGAAAGAGAATGGACTTCAGTCTAATGTTGGAGCTAGGGATGGGCAGGATGCCTTTAGGCTTAGTAATAGGATACCTCTAAGTCACTGGGTTTAAATGGAGTGTTAAGTGAACATCAAACTTCTGCTTGGCAGCTCTACTCTGTTCACTTCATACAAACAGATTAGGTTTGTAGGATGTAGTGCTGTATTTTTGGTATTGTCTATGGTAGAAGAGAGTCATTAGACTATCCTCCTATGAAAATTTATAGGATATCTTGAGTCTTAGCTATTACTCCTAATTTGGACTGAACTCTCCTTTTCATTTTGGAAAACATTTTAAAAATACTTGAACAGGCTTATAGCTTATGAAACAGTTTGGGGGTGTTTGAGCTTCCTGTGTTAGGAAAAATATAGCTGATAACTATCTTGTCAGAATTAAGCACTTCTTCTAGTTATATATATATATATGTTACTATATATATTTATTAGAGGAAGCAAATATGGGCCCTTTGACTTTAGTACAAGTTGTATTTATGTGTTAGTGGATTTCAAACTGAGCTGTAGTTAGCATTAATACCTGAACTGAAATCTAGGTTTGCTTCTTCGGGTTGGATTTTTTTGTTTGTATTTTAAAGGAGATAGGTAGTGTCCTGGCCATAGTTTTAAGAAGGGTATTTAGCAATGTTAAGAATACTGATCTATGAAAAGGTTCAAGAGACTGTCTTGGAACTGAGAATTTGTGGATTTGCTATTTTTCCCTCCAATGCTGTGGTTGCACAGGAATGTAAATATTAATAACTGAGTTGTGAAGAAGCCCAAGAGGGCTCTGAGCAGAGCTGGGCAGGGCAGTGTGTTCGGGGCTGCACTGTGGCTGAGCAGAGGGGCAGGAGCTGCTGTCAGCACAAGGTGTGCACGGCTTGCCTTGCTTTGCTCTCAGGAACGAGAGGCAGACTGAAACCAACCCGGCCAGTCTTCACCTGGGCAGCCACATGAGCTCTTCTGGCTCTGCAGTTTCTACTCTACAGTACCTGCTCTGCCTTGCTGAAGTGGGCAGAGCCTGGACAATTGCTGCTTTCATAGTACAATGACCAAAATACAGTTGGGCTTTTGAAGATGTTGTTAAATTGCGACACCACAGATTTACCAGTTTCTACAGGTAGTCCTGTGTGCATAGTGCATAAATCTATTCTGCCCTTAAGGATTTTTGGCACCTTTTTTGTGGTCAGGACCACACTAAACATTAAAAAAAAAAGGTAAAATTTACCATAAGAAGTTAAACATTTAAGCTACTGAGCTACTTTCCAGAAGTAATTTGAGCAGCATGTACTATGCACCTTCACTACATTTTGTCTGTTTAAATTTTCACTTCAAGTTGTGGGGTTTGCAAACTGACTTAACAGTTTGCTTGCCTTCAAGGGCAAATAACTGTCATTGTCACACATGTTCCCATTGGCTCTTCACTTTTTGCAGTGGGACTGGGTTGACTGTAATGTCAATTCTATGTGAATATATCCTTCAGTTTCTTTGCAGTTAAAATGTGATGATCCTGTTTATCTTTGCAGATGTGGAGGTACCGTTGGTGCAATTCTGACATGTCCACTGGAAGTTGTAAAAACACGACTGCAGTCCTCCTCTGTGACTCTCTACATCTCTGAAGTTCATCTCAACACTGTGCATGGTGCTACAGTCAACCGAGTAACCCGAGTTTCTCCTGGTCCTCTCCATTGTCTGAAGTGAGTGTACCTGGCACAAGGGTTTGGGTTCATTTTGGGGAAGGTGGAGATCCTGTATTTGAATACATGAATACTATATATGCATGTAGCACATGATGTGGTAATAGTGGTCTGAGTGGATACAGATCATGCTAATTGGGTTCAGCATTGCAAGGCATAAAAATGCTTTCAAGATGACAGACAGGTCCAAATAATTTGTATTTTCAAGGTGTCTTTGAGTATGTATTCAGTATTGCAATGATTGCTGTGGAGCAGTGCTGCCCACATAGTGAAATGGTGGCTGATTGTTATGGATGAAAAGCTGGGATGTTGCTGCTCACATTATATGTCAGTATTCCTAAAAAGCAGTGCTAACTGCAGAACCACTGGTTTCTTTTTGCTTAGTGAAAGCAAAGGTAAACTTTCAGTTTGATTTAGCAGCAGAGCAATGGTGAATCAGCCACTGGAAGTCAGAATAGGCTTGGGATCTCCTTCAGTGCTATAGATTGCTTTCACTTGTTTGTTCTGATAGTAAATTCCAAACAAAATGGCCATTTATACAAGGGTAGTTTGCTTTATTGAGTAATTGACTTGTCATTAACCTGCATGGCTCTTTGAAGAAGAAATATACAGAACTATTTGTGTGCATTGGCCAATGTTTGTAAATCAGTAAGCACAGGGTTCTGTTTTATAGCATCTGGGAATGTAGTTAATTCTTAACTTTAAATCTGGTTCTAAAGTAATTGCTAGAGCAATTTCTAGTAATGGGGTGCAGGTAGTCCTTGTTTCTCCTCTCATGTCCTACCATACTTGTTAAAATACCAGTGTGATTAGCATCTAGCTTGTGGAGCAGGCTGATTTCACCAGAACTGAATATTCATGCACAGTCTCTTACTGTGCCAGGGTACCTTGCTGCATAACAGCCTTCAACTCTTCCTAAAATCCACAACTATGTAGGATCCATATTGCAAAACTAAAGGAGTAATAATGCCTTATTTGAAGTCTCAATGTGCTGCTTGTACCATGCTGTCCTGTAAATTCCACAAATGTGGAAGGTTACACCCTGCAGTCACCCAAGCAATCTTTCCTGAGCTGTGTTTACAGTAGACATGGTACAGGAGATGTGAGGACTTTACTGTGGCTGTGACTCTGCATGGGTTACACTCCTATTTGTGTATTTATTTCCTGTCAGTGAATTACCTTGCATGGATAGGTAAGGATTGTCTTCCCTGGAATGAATCAAAAGCCAAAAAACCACTGGCTCCAGAGCCAGCAGTGCTTGGTTAGGAGCAGACAGGCAGCAGCTCAGAACTGATAGGAGGGAATCCCTGCCAGCCTCTAGGAAGGGTCACGTCTCACATGGATGTTTTCAACTTTCCTTTGCTATAGTAAAAATAACCACCATTATTATTCTTAAAGAATAATGCTAAGAATGGGCTTCTAGTTGAATACTTAGTGGATTTCAGCATTTTAGGGGTATGAGAAAGGCAGGACAAATAGGAAAGCAGCCTTACAGGTACAAACTTCTGCCATGAAACTTAGTGTCCTGTTGGGAGTCTTGTGGCATCACTCCGGGGCAGCACACGCAAAGCCATGTGAGGTCTCCCTCTTTCAGAGGAGCAGATAATAATAAATTGCCAAAGGTGTCCCTGGCTGGGTGTCATAGCAGTAGAGCAACATTTTCCAGAGAGGCTCTTGGACAGCAATGACTGAGTGAAACTGGACTTCTGAAGTCTCTCTCCTCTCCTCTCTTGCCCTTTGTTCCCTGACCCTCCCACTCAAAAAAGTTCACAAACATTGGGAGCTGAAGGCTGGTGAAAGGAATGTAGCATAGAATAAAGTATTTTTGCCTCCTGAACAATCTACAACCTACATGAATGGGAACATTTCCATGCTTTGTATTTTCTCCCTGATTCAATAACACTTTCTTTAACTTCCTGACAGCTCTTTACATGTATGTGTTCCTATATACAAGTTAAATCTGTATTGAGATGCCAAGTCTTACGTCTGCATTTAGTTTATGGTTTTTGTGGTATGTTGAACTATAATGTAATTTTTTTATGCTGATTCTAGGAAATGACTTAATTTTTTTTTATGGTCAGCACTGTATTATTGTCAGTTACTATGAAAGTTTTTCACATGATGTAGTTTTGGTGGTTAGTGCATTCCTTAATTTTGCTCTGAGTGTTACAGTATTGTCTTCTTGTTCCCTAGGATGATCTTGCAAAATGAAGGCCCTCGTTCTCTGTTCAGAGGGCTGGGTCCTAATTTAGTTGGCGTTGCTCCTTCCAGGTAAATACAAACATGCACAATAAATGAAATATATTAAGGGCTTTAATGTGTATTTGAAACAAGTCTTGCATCTGCAGTTGTAAATACTTCATTAGCAGCAAGTAACCTTTGGTTCCTGGGGTAACTTTTTGCCTGAGGAATTGAGCCATTTATGTACTCCAGAGCTCCAGCTATCTCAGCATTTTCTATCCCACATGCTATAAATACTATTGTAATAGTATAACAGAATGTGTGCTATCCCTTGTGCAGAGTTTTGTCCAGTTAAAAAGAAAAATTCTTAAGGAATTGCATGTGTAAACTACCAGTTTGGATATTGGAAAATACAAAGGTAGACTTAGCTTTTAGTTAATCCATCATCTTTAGGAAGCAATTATGTGATTGTAGCCTCAAAACACTGGGTCTTCCTTCCTGAGTTCTGGTGCAGCACAGCCTGGTGCTCCCTTGCAGGAGGAAGCCTGTTCTGAAACTTCAGAAAGGCTGAGGCACTGGGTAGGATGAGAGACTTAGCAGCTGTCCCAGAGAAAGCAGGTCCAGCAGAGGACTGGGCTGCACAGGGTACTGGGGCAGTGCAGGGCTGAGGATGTAAACCTGAGCTGCTTGTTGCTCTGCATTAGCACGAACACTCCAGTTCCTCAGCTGGTGCTGGCAGGCAGAGAGGAGCACATTATGCCAGAGTTTGAATTTATCCTTACATACAACTATTAGCTGAAGTTCAGCCCAAAAATAGGAGACTACATGGGAAGGTAATAGAAACAAAGCTGTGTAAAAGTAATGTGTTCCTTAGGCCTGGATGAGGATACTTGAAGTTGTTTCCTGGCTCTTTGTTTTTTTTTTTCTTCTCTGTTTAAAAGAAGAGTCTTATGCAGAGGGAATATATTCCACAAAGGTTTTATTCTTTCCTAGACTTAGTGCCCTGCTTTTGTTTGTTTATTTGTTTTGTTTGAAGAGAAAACATTCCTATCTCCTGCACACTCGGTTGGAGAGTATCTTAACTTTACTGGTTTGATGTATTTGGATGTTTCTGAAAAATATTACTAAACTGAACTTTAGCTCTAATGTGATACTCTGCATAATAAGAAAAAAACTTAATGAAAGAATTAGATTATCTTTATTTTAGCAAATTTTTAAGGATTTAGGAATGTCAGAGGTGTTTTCTGATCTCTGACTTAGCATTGCCCTTTGGAAAAGCTGAAGTAAACCCAGTAGCATTGTTGTTCTTGACACCTACGGGATATCAGTACTTCCTAGCCTGGAGAGCCTGTACTTTTGTACAATAGACCAGTCTGTTCTGTCAAATCTTCAATTTTGATATCACTTTAATAGCAATTTTTACCCACAAATGGGATCCATTGCATAAGTGACTATCCTCCATGAAGAATATCCTCAGCTGGAAAAAAAAAACTATTTCTTTTCAATTAATTATATGTTAAATCTTTTGTTTCCTTTTGGTTCTTCCCCTAGGTGAAATACTTAGCTTGCTAAAATGTCTGCTTGATGTAGTGTGTAAACCTTACTTATAAGCACGTCTTCATTTCCCTGTGGCTGATTCTGTCTTCAACCAGTACTTCATTTCAATTAAGCATTAGCTAAGTGGATTTAACATCAGCTCTTTGTTTAAATAAGCTGTAGAGAAGCATATTTCATAACACATCCAGTGTACTTAACTGAGCTCAGGTTCCATTTCAGAAATTACACCCATAAAGCAAGCACTTTATCTTTTTTGTAATAAAGAAAAACATGTTCACACAGCTAATGGGGTTAATGTTCTGCTTTGGAAAAGTGGCACATTAATTGTTTTTCTCTTGCAGAGGGGTGCCTGTTGATTTAAAAAAATGGAGTTACAACCTGCAATGTGAGGTTTATATATGCTGAAAATAAGTTTTTTAGCTTTAATGAGTGAGAACAACCATTTTTCAGAATATATTGAATTGGGATGCTGACTTGTCTAGCCTTGTTTGGATACTAGCTCACAGACTTGTGTAGCACAAGTTTACAACATTTTTCATGGTGTATTCAGAGACAAAAATCGGTGTCTATTATAAATACAGAACTCTGGAAACAAAATGTGAATCACAGCTTCACAGCTGTTCTACCATTTAAAGTATAAATATTTATAACATCAAGTTATCAACATTTAAATCTTAAATGCTACAGTAATAAGAATGTTGTTTGTTTTTTTAAGCTACATACTTGGTAGTTATCTTCAAATTGTCCTGCTATTGAAATGAGTTTAGGTCCATTAGAAGAAGTGTGTTCTATTATTAATGTTGAAGAATACTGAAACTTTTTCAGTGTTTTTCTTCCCTGGCTGAACTTCCTAATGTCACAGGAATCACTGCCATATTTCAAACTATGTGTCCTTCCCCTCACTAGTTGGTAATTGGAGCTGTTGTATGGAAAAAAAGTTCAAATGTCATGTTTAGATTTTTCGTTTCCATTCCTAGAACAGTCCCCACTACTTTGCAAGAGGTAATCCTTGAGTAGTTCTTTATTAAGGAAGGCAGTTTTAGCCCAAGATAATCTTCAGTCAGTGAAGTTAATGGTTCTGCTTGTTGAGGATTTTGAAGTGTAAAACATAACATAACTTGGATTTTGTTCTAATTTTAGAGCAATATATTTTGCTGCTTACTCAAATTGCAAGGAAAAGTTGAACAGTATTTTCAATCCAGAATCTACCCAGGTACACATGATTTCAGCTGGTGTGGCAGGTAAGGATCTGTAACTTTTTAGCTTCATCCTACAGTCATATCTGCAAATGAGACGTGACAATAAATATGGGAAAAAAAAACCCCAACAAAACAGAATGTGCTCAATAATTGAATGATGTCTTTTTAGTGGTTATCTGCCTTGGCCTCTCATTAAACAGGCTCTCTGGAGAATATATGCATGAAACTGCACTAAGTGATAAATAACAGTGTGTGTGAACAGTCTTCTCTAGAAAACCTGTATGCCTGCTTTTTCGGTTGTAAATTTGTGAAATGAAAAATGTAACCTTTCGAAACAGTAACTTGTTGCTCTGTAAGCTATAAACAGTGTTTGCACTGACTTCTGGTTTAATTATTCCTAATAATTTTTTACCATTACTTTCTGCTACAGCTTTGTATATTTGACTTATTTTTGTCTTTCAGAAATGTGCCTGCAGTTATTTGTGTAAATTATATGTAACACTCCCTCCTCCTTTGTCCATATACCAGTCTATGAGAAGTTTGCTCTACCACTAAAGAGTCAGAGAAGAGCAGGTTTTTCATAGTTCTCATATATTTTCATCTCTGTAGAAATAATTCCTATTTTATATCTGCAGTGTAACTTTGTAGAGTACAGCAGCTACAAATATTTGTTGCTTGATTTGAATATTCTGTGCTTTGGGATATTAACAAGGGGGAGTTAAAGGCAACTGAGCTGAGTTATGGTGCTGGGAAAATGGAAACTTGGGCTGGCAACACTTTAGCTATTGTTGCCTGTGCCATTCCTGCACAAAAACAACTGTTCAGGTGTTTTTATAGGCCATGGGTACTTTACAGATGAATTCTGACAATTTAATTGTTGAAGTTCCTAAGTACTGTCAAATTTTACAGCCAGTCTGTGAGTACTGGCAATCTGGAATGGACTGATAAAGGTGTGATGTCTGAGTAAGGAATAGGATTAGTTTTCTATTTAATGCTTGTTAATAATCTAATACATGGAGCTTTTATATAGTGTATAAAATATAAGTGACATTAGCTTTATATCTAAATGACACTCATGTTCATCTCTGGCACATGAAATGTTGTGACAGTTTTTAATCTTTAAGGTGTATGAAGAGCTCTCTTATTTTGCCCACGTCAGACAAGGACAATGCAGTGTTTGGTTTTTTTTATCATCTTGAAGTGAGTGTTTTTGTTTGTAGGTGAACTGCATGGGGAATGGGATGGAAGGGGATTTAATGAAGAGTTCATCCTAATCAGTTAATTGCATCAAGAAAGATGAAGAGTCTTCAGGTCCTTGTCAAGGGAATAGAACATGTCCTTAATTTGGGGGCGGGGGAGGTGTGTGATATAAACAAGTCTGTCCTCAATTGAAGACAACTTGTGCATCTCATGCACTGCTGCAGACAAATGAGGATTCTGAGTGTTCCTCGTCTTTGGAAGTTGCTGCCCTCATTCTGTAAAGCACATTTATGGAGATGTGCTGTAGTGGCTTTCCCTGAGTGTTTGCAGCCTCAGGCTGTAGTTTGTCATGGAGCTCTGTAGCTGCTTCCCTTTCAGAAGGCTGGTGTTGTGCATTTGTACATACAGCTGCAGTGGACTGGGGAGGTGGATTTGAGCTTCAATTGCTGTTTGCCTTTTTTACTTTTGTGTACAAGTTCTAACATTGAACAGCTCTTGGGGCTGTTAACTTTCTCGTACTTCCCATGTTCTGCAGTTGTATTTCTAAACCTCAGTCAGTGAAACAGAATGCTCAGTGCAGGCTACACCATAGGTCTTGGCACTGTACAGTACAGAAATCTGCAGGTTGTTTGGCAAACAACATTTCAATCCTCTATTCTGGTGGTATTCTGATATATGAAAAGGACTCTGCAGTTAACAGTGCTTTCTTGGGAATGTGCTAACCTTGTTTTTGTAATTCTAATATATTTCAGAAAATGCACTTAAACCAGCTATTAACAGTTTTACCTGCAAGGTTTGTATTGCTGTATGATGCAAATCACCTTAAACAAGTGGCAAAATAACAGGGACAAGATCAAATGTGAGCTCTTATTTGGTTAACAGGTTAATACAGAAGATCATTGCAGTATTTGCTTTGGAACCTAAGACTTCAGAATTGGCAAGGTGGATAAATACTTCAGAATTAGCAATAAAAATAATCCATATTGGTGTTTTTCTTTTTCAGCTGCCATTGGTTTCAGTAAGGAATTGAGTAATTCAGTCTTTAAATGAGGGTTGTTGTTTTGTTGGTGGTTTTTTGGTGGGTTGGTATTTTTTTGGATATGACCTTTCTGTTTCATAAAGTCTAATACCTAATTAACATGAAGTGGGATTTGCACTTACAAAGCTTTTCCTGTAGGTTGCAAAATACAGTAATGATGCAAAAATACATTTAAAAAAATAACTGTAACATTATTTTATGAAAGTACTGCAAATAGTGAACTTTAGTCAACTTTAAATTCTGTTTATTTGTATCATGTGCTAATACATGTCTCAGGCTAGACTGATGTCCTTATTAAATAAGGATTGTTCTATGCATGTGGTGTTTTTGGGAGTGAAAAGCTGAGGTATAGTACTTTAAGCTTTTTTGTTGTTGTTGGTTGGTTTTAGGCCTGATTCTTCATTCTGAAAATATGTATTCATGGTTTTAAGATTCTTCTGCTAAGTTGTTTTATCGCAAGGAAAGTGAAGTATCTACATATTAGTAACAGATGCCTTATGCAAACAGGAATGAATGCTATTTTCTTGCTGTGCTAGTTTCCAGCATATAGAGCACATCCCCTTCATACCTAAAATATCTGTGTTGACATGAAGAACTACTCAGCAATGCATTTTGCTTACTGCTCAGCATATCGTGGTTCTCTTTTTGCAAACTAGGGCAGGGAATATATCTGAGCTTGCTTACAAGACTGCTTGCTTGTGTGAAGAGAGTTGATTTCTGGACATTTCTAAGTTAGGCTAAATTTTCAGGTTCACTGTAAACTCTGCCTTCTCATTGCACTCAGCCTCTCTCACCACAGAGAAGAAAAGCTGTAGAGAACTGAATGAGATACTTGATTCCTGTATGGCTTTCTTGTTTGCTTTTTTAATGATTCACAGCCTCAATCAGACAACATGGTTGCAAATCTGCTGCAAAACTACTTTGCTTTGTATGCTGTTGCTGTTTTTTCTAGAACTTTACTGGCAAACCAACCCAAATGCAGATTTTTTTATTATTTATTTATTTGAAAATAATTGGGACCGCTTTATTACTTAGAGATACATTACTTTGTACATTTTTTGTGCTATGTACACAGTTAATTCGTACCAAATAAAATGTGTATTTAGTTCACTGATCTTAGGAAGTTGGATTTCATAAGGCATCTTTTCTGTCCCAAGACTAGGCTAGCTTTAGTGAATAATATTTTCAAGGGAGTGGGGAAGGAGGAGGTTTCACTTGTAAATTTGCTATATAGGTAAGTATTTGGAGGTGTAAAATTAAATTGCTGCAAATGAGCAGAAATTTCAGTACTCAGTGCATTTTACACATCTATTTTAATATCTGTGGCCTGTTTTGATTATTTTTCTTTCTTTTTTTCCTAAACTTTTACCTGCAAACAGTTAGATTTCCCAATAACTAATTGACAAATCCTTCCTCTGGGATTCGATTTGTACACTTGTGTCTGATGAGGTCACTGCTTGTTGTTATGATACAGAAAAGCCTGTGTCTATTTTAGGCATTTACTGTACATTTCTCCCGTGAAAAGAGTGAGATCGTGTCATCTCATGCTCCCCCTCCGCAGGTCACTTCCTGCAGCAATATGGACTAACTTAAACCTCGTGAGTACTGAACTGAGCGTCTCTTGCAGCCTCTAGTGTAAGAACCACACATTGGGTTTGTGATATCTATTGAATAAACAACCTAAGGGGAACACACTTCTAGCTTGAACTCAGATGATGTGCATTGTGCAAAGACATCACTTTTCCTTAACTCTGTTTAGAGTGATTTTTTTTTTTTTTCCTGTGCCATTCAGGGAAAGGTAGGAAATACCTTTCACTGGGAGCTGCTACTGTACCTAGCTCTGGTCAGCTGAAAGCCCCTAGTGGGTTAAGTAAGGCATTTTGGGGTTTTTTTTCCCAGTGTTCCAGAGCTGCCTTTAAAATGCTGCAGCTGATATTCTGTGTTGTCACATTTATTTCAAAGACCTCTTTTCTTTTTCTTTTTTAATATGTGTATATAATCCTTTCTGTCTCTTTCTGTTTACTCTTTTGATTTGTTTTTATTTTACTACTTCTAAATTTTAATTCATCATTCCATGTTCACATGCATCTGTGTCAATTACACTGGCTTATAGATTAAAAAGCACCAACCCTATCCTTTGAAATATGATTGATAATAGGAATACCTGGGATCTTACCTGTCAGTAGCTGGGATAGCTGAAAAAGTAGATGGAGATAATTCTGTCTGAAACTGAGATACAATAAAATAAAACTACAGGAGTCTGTAGTATTGCCAGATTTATCTGTATTTATCATTAATCTGGGATCTTTCTTGAGGGTGCAACACGTTGATAGGCATTGTGAAGTATTATAAAGATCATTGAGGCTTTTAAAAAGAAAAAGAAATAATTCATGGAACTTCATGGCAGTTGTTGAAAGCCCCCAAAGTTTGCTTTAACAAATACTTTTGCTACAGATTTTCTGTATTTAAAGATCAAAGTTTATCTTCTCAAGGATCCCAAATGGTATGTTTCGTGTTTTGGAGGGCTCTCCTTGGTGTCAGCACCACTCAATTCATTTTTCTTCTTCACTTCACAAAACTGCATTTGCTACAATAGCTGTAAGAGTTGACCTGTAGTCGTCTCATCTTGAAACCTGAATTATTGAAGGCCCTTTGAGTTGAAAACTTTGGTTTGAACTGTCAACTTAGCCCTGCGACAGCCATACTGGCCATGTTGCTGAGTGTCTGATCCTTCTGCTGGAGGTGCTGCATTTAAATAATGCTTAGAGTGACCCCAGGAGTGCGGTTTTGAGTAGGGTAGGGGTTTCATCCTGTGCCAACCACTCTATACTGGAAATTTCCAATATTCTCTTTCCAGCCAGCCTAGAAGTATCAGGCGGCTGCTGTGGGTGAATACAGTCACTGCTGTCACTCAGCCACTGCCACTGATGGTACCTATGCATTGCCTGTTCCAGATTCAGGATTTACAGAAACCCTTATTTTGAGCTGAATATGAAGGAGAAAGACTGTATGTTACAGTCTAAGAGTTACAAAATTCCAAAACGTGCAACTTAAATAGGAATGCAAAAGGCTTTTTGGCTTTGTTCACTTGTAATTAAGAAGTAGGAGAGACTTAAGAACTAATTTTGGTTTTTAGAGAAGTTTTTCCTGGAAAATGTGTTGGTAGGGAGAGCGAGTGATTTTTCCCCACCTTATTTCAAAGCCTTTGTTGCAGTTCTGTCCATTTCCTCGTGCACTTCATGCCACAAAGATTCTGATTGGAAGTCGAACAAAATTTAAACTTCATTACTTCCAGTGTAAAGAAATAAAACCATTCAAGAATGAAGTTTGCTTTCGGTGTAGTTGAACTCAGGCTCAAGTGCTATTGGAATGAATGGAGTTTCTGTGACATTAAGTGACAGGTCAGACAGGCTGTGGCTACTTGAGCTACAGAGCCTCTTTTGCACATGTGGTGTTTTAAAAACATCCCATGCCTTGTTGTGGCAGAGTAGTTCCCCAGTGTTTTGAGTTTTTACATCATTATTTACCTCCATGAAATAGAGACATAGAACTCTTGGCTTGTTAGGATTTCACTCTGTCATATGAAGGTTATATAAGTACTTACATATAGGAAAAATGAGTAGTAAGTCAGAAAAAAGGAAGCCAACTCCAAACCTTTATCTACCACAGGAAGTTGCTTAGTTAAGAAGTTTGAATCTGTTCTAAAATACGTTTAATCAGAAAATTGAACAGAAGCCTCCAATCTGTTTTTATTCTTCTGGTGTAGAAAGCCAGCTCAATCTTAGTAGCTGCCAAATCTGATAATTTGTTTTTAGGACTTGAACTGAAAAACCGTAATGACCTATTTAAGCTTTGGCAGTGGGCAGATCAAACCTTAGAACAGTTAAGATCCCCTGGCATTTCTGAGTATTGCAGACCTCTGTGTGCAATGTAAACCTAGATGGTGATTGAACAGGGGTAACATGTATGCAACAGTTCTGCTAAATCTGTTTCTGTGAGCTGTTAGTGGTCTGATAAACAAGCTTATCAATAGCCTGTTGCTGGATAAGTACTGTGCCCCATCCATGCACTGACCAAGGTAACTCAGTCCTTCCCCACACACCCAGTCCATCCCCTTGCAGGAGGGCAGGATGTCTTTGTAGTTATAAACCAGCTGTGTGTGTCACTTAGAGAGCAAGTGTCTAAATTTATCATCTCTTGCCTGGCCATGTTCCAGCTTTTCCCTTTTCCCATTCTCTCCTGCAGATACGACACCTCATTGATGGTGCATCTGTAGTATTACAGCTTGAGATGATTTTTTCACTTTTACTTTTTTCAGAGCTGTCTTTCACTCTGCTTTCTTTCTCTCTCTCTCTCCATGGTTGTGCAGAAGTAAGAGTGATTCTTACTTCTGTTTTTTTTTGTTTTTTTTTTTCCTTTTTTCTTTTTTTGTTTCCTTTTTTCTTTTCTTGTGTTTTCTTTAGTGGACTAAAAATCAAAGCTTTAACCCTCAGCCCTTACGCAAGCCTGAGTAGTTGCTGTCTGTCTGAATAGTTAGAATCATAGTATTTACTTTTAACAATTTAAACACTCATGTGCTTGTCAAAGTATTCCAAGACCAGCCAACAATCTCTGCTTTGAATACTAAATAAAAGATTAGCACTCAAATATAACTGCTCTCTATAGTTCAGTATTAAAAGATCTCTTAATTTATAACAGTAATAAATGCCTTTTAACTGCACCAAAAGTAGTATTTATCCAGTCTGCATGCTTTTAAACTCGGATTGTATTTCAGGTAACAAAGTAAATTGAGGCAATGTTTTATAGCATCTCAAATTGCTATTGCTGTCTCTGCAATGCATTCTTACTGACTTTTTGCCCAATTGGCTGATATTTGTCTAGTTGGCATTGCTGTTCTGTGGTGTCAAAACAGGGTTGGTATTAGATAGGCAGAGAACTGTACTTAATTTGGCTTATTTTATATGGGACATCTCTTGCTAAGAATCAAACTTACTCAATATTAATGTAAAATTTAAAAACAATCTAAGTGTTTATTGGCTGTATGGATTCACAAAATGGGGACTTGAGAAAAATCAGTATAGTCCGAGTTTTTGCATCCACTGTACCTTAACTGTGTGCTTTTGGAACTTAGATGCAGCTGTTCTTGTGATATTATCACATCTAATTTTGTTATTTTTACATTTTTTAGGCTTTACTGCGATCACAACAACTAATCCCATTTGGTTGGTAAAGACAAGATTACAGCTTGATGCAAGGTAAAGTGACAACAGGAAACCTCAGTGCTGTGATGAGATTGTGATGAGATTGTACTCAAGTGTTGTGAATCTGTTCTGCACTCCAAATAGAATGAATCTTTAAACATTCAACATTTCAGATCTGGAAAGTTGATGCTGGTCTCTCTACAAGTTATACTATCACTTCTTTTTTAATCCATTCTGAGACATGCTTGAGGCACTGTAGTAGGCTGACCAGCAAATTTGGAATGAATTACAAGATTAACAGTTTCATTAAAATCATGTTCTACCAACCATGTGCTTACGTTTCCATTCAGTAATAAGTTCTCTTTAACTGTTGAGCTAAATGTTCCTGAAATATGGATTCAGTATTACAGAAAATGTTTAGGAAAAGGCTTTAAACATCCTCAGGGTTTTTGTTTGTTTGGTTTTGTTTGTTTGTTTGTTGGTTTTTTGGTGGGGTTTTTTTTGTGGCTTTTGTTTTTTTACATACAATGAGTTCTAGCCTATAAAAAGGGAAGGACTTCTTGGATAGAAACAGGAATTGTCCTAATATGGGATAGTCAATAAATTGTTTGGACTTAGCATAGAATTGAGTACAGAAATGGTTTTTTGTGAAACTTGTAATGAAAGTAGAATTTTATGCAAATAGGAAGGAAGAGAGACCTCTGTATTCCCATCTATTTAAACCTATAGGGAGAGACTGGTATGATGCCATATGATGCATCTGTATGAGTTACTGTAACTCCTTAGAAGATGCTTAAAATCTGCTCTTTTATTCTGTGACTCGCTCACTCACCCCTCTGAAGCACATCTCATGCAGTGTTGTCATGGGTTTGCATAGTTGTGTACAGTATTCTAACTACTTCAGTATACTCAACTCAATGAGCAAGCTCAACATGGGAATAAAACTTCATTTGCCAAATACTGCTTGAAACAGGTATTTCTAATGAGTATTTTCCTTGACATCAGCAGTGGCTTAGTTCAATCAAACAGCAGCTCCCAGTGTTGCACTGATTGCTGTGCCAGTTGTTTGCTGAGAGCTGTGATGCTGAGGGCTGCTGTTTCAACTCAGCCACTGAATGCTGTGGAGCTCTTTATTGAGGCAACAATTAGGGCAAATCCATTATGCTAAAGGAAATGGTCATTTTTCTCATGAGTTGCTGACATTGACAGCCCAGTTGGGAGGCTGTTTCTAAGCAGTTCAGTCCTCTATTGCATGAGAGTTGGGGAGACCTAAAGCTGCCCAACACTTCTCTGTGATTCTTCAGTCACTGTGTGAAGTTCGGCTTGGATTCCATGTAATGCTTTACCTGTGTTTAGTGCTGAAGGCCTTAGAGACTGAGTGTTTCCTAAGTCTTCTCATCACTACAAACCTGTTTAATTATTTTGCAGTGTCACTGGTTGCACCAGTTGATGTTCAGATTTGTTTTCTCCTTGTTAGGAATCGTGGAGAGAAGCGAATGAGCGCTTTTGAGTGTGCCCGCAAAGTTTATCGCTTGGACGGTTTGAAAGGCTTTTACCGCGGAATGTCTGCGTCCTACGCAGGCATCTCTGAGACTGTTATTCACTTTGTCATTTATGAGGGTATTAAGAAAAAATTACTGGAGTATAAGACTGCTTCTGCCATGGACAATGAGGAAGAATCAGCAAAAGAAGCATCGGACTTTGTTCGAATGATGATGGCTGCTGCCATTTCCAAAACGTGTGCAACATCAGTAGCATATCCCCATGGTAAGTGGGACGTGTGCAGCTGAGACCCTGAGTCAGATCCATAAAAGGGAGTCTTCTCAGTGAGATTTGTAGCCAACTTGGATTTACTTGCTCAAGAAATATTTCCCTGTCTAAATATCAGATTTAGCAGGTCAATGTGAGTATAATATTCAGAAATGGAAGTGCTCTACAGTGGGTATCCAGCATGACCTTTTCTTGGGCAATGTTTATTTTGCCAAGGGTTTGCCAGGGCATGGCCCGAGGTACTCAGAGGTACTTTTTCAGTTGGAATCTTACCATATACTCAGCAATTTTCCATAACGTGCCAGCAAGTTCTTGTCTCCCTTCTAGGCAAGCAGGCCATCTAGTTTGTGTGTCACTTGGACTTCCTGCAAAGTAGTTGTGTATACATTGTTCATTAATGAACTGAGTACTGAACTAATGTCAGTTTCTGAGCTAAAATGTAAGCCCAAGCAACAGTCCTCTTCTGGATTCTGGATATTTCACTAAACAAGGCAAATCAACTTGCCTTGTTTAGTGAAATATCTAATACTTGCTCTCTTCTTACACATACTTGGTTTGCTACTCTGTTTGTCTTCCTTGTCCTTTTTTTAAAGAGGAGTTTTGAGATTGTGTACTTGGGGAGGGGTATTGTTGTGTAAAAATCCCTGATCAGTTGCTGGGAAAAATAATGGAAAGTGGTGAATGTAACGACTCAATTTTTCTTTTTTTCCACTGGTTTTCTTTGTACAGAGGTTGTACGAACAAGACTAAGAGAAGAGGGAACAAAATACAGATCTTTCTTCCAGACACTCTCTTTGCTTGTGCGAGAGGAAGGGTATGGCTCCCTTTACCGAGGCTTAACTACACACCTGATCAGACAGATCCCAAACACGGCTATCATGATGTCCACCTATGAAGTTGTAGTCTACTTACTTGATGGATAGCAGTGTGACAAGGTGGAAGAAGGTGGAAGATGGAAAGGCTGGAGTGGACCACTGAATGTCAATGCCAATGTGGTGGGCTAAAGGAGCGTTGTATCCGGAACAAGCAGCTGTGGACAAAATGGAAGGTTGATTGTGGGCAACTCTGAATAATTTTGCTGCCTTTATTGTGTGGTCTCATGTCAATGTGACAAATGGGAACTGCCCCTTAGGGAACGCCTTCATACATCTCTTAATTCAGAATTAGTCTTTTCATCTGTTAATCTAGACAAAGCGATTGAGTCATCTTCAGAGACCCAGTGGGTGAGGGAGGGGACATGAAATATGTTCCTGGGCAGTCCTATTACCTTCTCTTAGTGATTGCTCTCAACTGCATCATTTTTATTCTGTTTACTGCACAGTAACCTGTTGGAGGAATGGTCAAGACAGTACTTTTATAGCTTCCTATACCTGAAACTTCCATTTAGTTGCTCTGAAGATTCATAAAGAGACTGAGGTAGTGGTAAGTGTGCAAAGTTTTCCATGTTGCTACCTCAAGACAAAATATGGTGCAGGGACCCAGAACAGTTATTTCTTCACTACAAAAGGTGATACCTGTTGTAGCTGTTTGGTTTTGATTGTTCTTTTTTTTTTTTTTTCTCGACATTTGAGCAGTGTTGTAGTTTTCTGAGAGAGGATGTGATTGTTCAACTCTTCAGGTTATCAGTCTGTTAATGTTGGTGTATGTGGACTTCTGGTACTGCTGCATCATGCTTTTTCTTTTCTGGAACTTTCCTTAAGTAAGAGAGGCCTATGAAACATTGTCCTGTATCATCAGTTCTCCTTGCCAACCTGTTCAGGTCACTCACACAGCTAAGGCAGAAGTTGCTGAATGCTACTTTATAGCCTTTTTAAGGATTTGTAATGTGATGAGAAATCTCAACTAGTCCAGCCTCCCATTTGTGAAGACAGGATTCACTCAGATAGCTTCATGCTGCCTAAGCACAAGCTGTATTACCCTTAAATATCTGGCAAATCCTGCCTTGGATTACCAGTATTTATATGGGAGTACTGGGGGAGAACACATATCACTGTGGTTAGGGGTGACCAGAAAGCAGAAACCAGTTGAAGTTGTGATAGATCTTGTCAGTGCAGACAGGCTCTGTGCAGAAGGATGGAGAAATTGTAAATGATATTTTCTTGAAAGCATTCCCCCTGATATATGCTGTATCACTTCTGTCAGCTTGAGCCTGTGTACTGAGCTATAACCTTCTCCTCCACATTGATTATTCAGGCATTGGTTTTGTTCTGTAAGCCAATTGCAACATAATGCCTTGCATTCAGCAGTGAGGCTTAGCTGGTTTATTCTGGCATAATTTAATAGAATTTTCCAAAATCATACAACTGGAGTGTCAAGCAGTTTAATGTTACAGGAAGTTTTGCAGCTTTCCAGACAGCTACCTTCTCAGTCTGCATCCATTATCCTTATGAGGAAATGGTCATTTATGAATTGGGGTCAATAGCTTTCTCCACATAAATGCTGCTGCACTGGCACGGGCAGAACTGTGCTCTCAGCTCTTCCAGTGTGGTACTTCAGTACACTTGAACTTGCATCATGTGCAATGGCTTTATTTTATGAATGACTTCTCATGCACTTTGTGGCCTTCTTAGGGCTTAGGACTTTTCTTCCTCTTACTGATTATCAGGAATCAAACAGTGTTTGAAATATGCAGTTTGGCTCTAAACAAAGCATGTGGTTTGATTTCTGTGTAAGCTGTGCAGGAGTTCATGCTGTAAATCCATAGCATCTCAGTGGCAGTGGTTCTGTAGGCTCTATGTAAAACCTCAAAGCTTGCAGAACTATCAATTTGGGTTTTTCTTGTTTGCTTTCCTTTATTTTGACCCTTGTCATGTTCTCCAAACAGTGTCAAAGTATTTGAGTATTTCATGTAATTCTCTGTATTAATTGCTCGTCTTCTAAAAGCCACTCATAGTAAGTACATCAACCTTGCAGTGCTGTATTGACTTCCCTGCTTGGAAAATGTTCCCTTTTTAAAGACAGCATGGTCTGAGGGGTGACCATGGTGAACTTGATTGTCTCAAAGAAGTGAAAGGAATGCTTAAATGTGTTTTAAAGTGGGCTTTTTCTAGTGGTTTCTCTAGGAAAAGACTTGGAGTATTTATGACTGACCTAAGCCTTGGTGTGATGCTTTTGTACAGACAAAAAAAAAAGCAGGAGTAGTGACTTACTGTAATTTCTGTGATGTCGAAAGTGGGTCACTCTTCAGGTTATCTAGATTACTCAGTCATAGCCAAAACTTAAATTGGCAAAGACCATACTCAGCTTTCCTTTTCATTAGTACAGTGAACACTCGGAGTAGCTTAGGCTTCATGAGAGTTTCTCTCCTCTGTTTGGATACGTTGTCCCTCGGTTCTGTGTTTGTCTCCCGTTCCTGGGCATTCCCTGGAGTTCCCTGGGTACTGTGTGTGTGCCTTCTCTGGTAAGAGCAGAGCCCCTGGAGCTGATAAGTAGGACATGGTAACAAGGACATGATTGAATATGGGAGATTAAAGCTAAAAGCAGACAATCAGCTTATTACTCCACCTCTGTAAAGGATGTTCCAGCTTGTTTTAAACTTCAGGGGTGATTGTTTTGGCTTCCTTTGCATAACCAAACATAACCCCAAAATTTCTTGGGATTTTTAAACTACAAGTACCTGCAAAATTACCTCTGATACATTTCCCAAAGATCTTGAAATTATTTATGTAGTTTTCTTGATATTTATTATAAAACTCAAGTGGAATAACAAGATGCTTAATTCAGTAATATCTTTAACTACAGAGCTGAAAGCAGTACATTTGAACTTGGTCATGTTGATTCGTATTTGGATGTCATGTGTTCACGTCCCGCTTGTGTGTGCTAGAGGAGAGGATGTGAGCGGAGCTCTCGAGTGCTGAATCCTCCCCTCGCTGCCCCGCCCGTGACCGGAGCCGAGGCGGCTGCGCGGCGGGGCTGCAGCTCCGCGCGGGGCCGGCAGGCGGCGCTCCGGGGCCGGGCACGGCGGCCGCGGGCCCTGCCAGCCCCAGCGCTGCTCCGGGATCGGCCGGCTTGGGAAAGGGCTGACACCGGGGAGCTGTGGCATTCTTTGGTGGTTGTTGTTGTAACTGAGACATCTCCTGTTCGCTTTTCCATTAACACTGCCCCTGTCTCTGTTTACATAACGCACTCCGCATCTTCCCTTGCTGATTGAGGCGTTAATGACAGCGGATTGTTGGTTTGTTCATGACAGTTTCTGCTAGTCCATTTTTCTTACAGCATCTGCAACATTCCTCAGACTGCAGCTTTGTAAAAGAATGCTTCCAGAGACAAGAGTGGAGAGGCTTTAAAAATGTTGCTTCCAGTTTAAATTGTTCAGATTTGGAAAACAAGCTGAATACTGAAGTGTGCCTAGATAAATGTACTACTTTTTTCAACTTTCTGTCTGTTAAGACTGAGTTATGTAAGGTTTTTTCAGTTCTTCTATTTAAGAGTCTGCCTACCCTGCATATGTGAACATAACTGTGCCCTCAGAGTCATAGCTAAACACTCACAGATGACAGATTGAGAATACTTCAGTACTCATGTGAGGTTTGCTATTATTCTTGCATACATGTAGTTGGCTGTAAACTATGTGCATTTACTCTGTATTTATATAGTTAACTTTTTGTTTGAATTGCTTTAAATTTCAAAGCAAATTAAAATTATGTGCTTCTATTCAAATGTTGCCTGCTGTGCTAAACTGTACACTGTTTTTAACCTCTAAAGTTTTCTATTATTGATACATACCAGTGCCTGCACAGTTGTGATTAAAAATGAAAAATTCATTAACCTAGTGAATCATTTTATCTTGTGCCATTTTATAGTAGCTGAAAATAAGCTGTGTGTATTGTACCTTTAGTATGGCCTCTTTAGAGGGATTTATGAATGACTTAAACTAGCAGTATGTGTTGGTGCAGTTGATTTGAACACAGTTACCTCTACAGAACCAAGCAACCCTGTCTGTCAACTGAGATTCAGGAGCTGGTGACCACAAAACTCATGTCCATTTGAAGTGCCAGCTAGCACAAGCCACTGCTGACAAAACTGAAGGGCAGTAATTCATTAAAATGCTGAGAGTTACTTGCATGTGAGGTTATAACCAAGTCCTTGAACCTGACACATTGTTAGATATTGATACTGTTTTTCTTACAATAGTTGGTCTTTGATCTGAAGTCTGTCCTGAGCTTCCTCAGAAATCATTCTGCAGATGCATACACGGGGTTTGTTTGGTCACTGCTGGTTTTCCCCCTCGGTGTGTGTTCTGGAGCTGAGTCTTTGCAGCCTCTAGTACAGAGACAGGCTCAATGTCTCTGATTTAATTCTTTCAGCTATTCAAAACTACTTCAAAACTTGCATTAAATCAGCACATCTGTGATAGCTTTTTTTTTTCCCAGTAGGTGTTACTGTGAATTTCCCTACCTTGCCACACTTTGTAGCTCCCAGGCCAGTCAGGCTTAGAGGTAATCAGTGCTCTGGAACCAGTACAGGTAACCAGTGTGCTTGTCCCTGACATATCTGAAATTATGCCTCTAGCTGGCATGGCTGTAATTGTCTGTAATTTATCTTTCACTTCTACCCTGCAAAGGAGTCACTTTGGCAGGGAAGAGCTCAGGGTAAGTCTGTGGGGATGTTTTGAAGTTCATGCTGCTTTACAAGCCCTTCTGCTAGAGGGGTTATGTTGAGCTTGCCATGGACAAAAAGGTTGTGTGTAAAATGAAGGTGTATTTAAAGTGCTAATTGGTTATGACTTGGCATTAATGCAGCAGTGCAGTCTGACAGAGATGCAGCCTAAAAGCACGTGAGGCTTGACAATGATGTCTCTCACAAAGGAAAGCCCTTAAATTTGATAATGCACTTACACTACAATAAAATGTGCTTCCAAAGACAAACACTCCCCTCATCTTGTATGTGCTGCTGCCAGCCACTGTGCTCTGTGCTGAGTCAGAACATCCTTATCTTCTTGCACAGCTTCTGTAAAAGGCAGGAAATGCCAGGACTGAAATCCAGTTTTTGTGAGCAAATTGATGCAAACAAAATGGTGTCTTGAACTGTGAAAGGCAGATTGGAGCACAGCATCTTTTGTTTGTGTAGATGGAATATTTCAAGGGATGCTCCTAAGACTGGGCTCACTACTGCAGACACCTCAGTGCTGAGGTTGTGTGAAGTTGGCTAGAAGCTTTCCAAGACAAGCTCAAGATGGTGAACTGCTGGTAATTCCAGGTAAGCTTCCACAAAGGCAATGTTTTCTCCATTATCTGTGGCTGTTTGCAGGTTGGTAGCTTTTCCTAATCCTGCTCTGTAGCAAACACTGGGGATGGGACTGAGGATGTGCACGTTGGAATTGTCCAGAGTGTAACCAGAATGCAAAGCAGTCTGTTTGAGACTTGGTCATTCCCCCAAACTTGCAAAATACAATGTGCAAGTGAGGCAGCAAATACTTTAATGTAGGAGTGTCACCTTGTAATTAGAGACTAGATAACATAGAACCAGTATTTAAAAGGGAAAACAATTAAACAGGGAAACTAGAGACTCGTGTCTGTAGCAGGGTTCTAGAGTACATCCCTGTTTTGCCAAGTGTGTTATTAACATAAAGGTAACTGGTCAGTAAGCAAGAACTGCTGGTGTTAAAATAAGCTAATGATTATTTGTGGTCATCTGTGTTTCACATGAAGTAAATGCAGGAGCGCCAATCTATATGGGGATTTTGTGGAACTATGGGATGTGGAGCCACAAAGGAAATCTCTTGTTTATTCCTACTTGGGGTAAGATGTTGGCTAAAAGAGCAAGTGTTTTGTAATGGGCACTGTTGGATTGCTGGTGAATACTGCAAGTTCTTGATGGTCTCTGAAGAAGACTTTGACAAAAACTGGTCTTGGTATTGTCAAAATCATTTGGTGTGGTCAAATTTATTTTCTCTATATGGATATCTTTAAGCAGTTCATCACTGTAACTGAACAATATAAGTTGTGACATTGCGATCTGAATCTGTCCTGGTGCAGTGCTACATGCTGCTTTTCTGGCAGCATTGTATTTCTGTCAGTGTCTGAGGACTGGCAGAATGACACTGTCATACACTGAGATGTTAGGAGAGAATGCAAGGCTGGTTCATCCTGGTGCACTCCTGTTTGCATGTGGTGAGGGAGAGTTTCTGCATTAAGCAAGGATTTGGGGTACTGACTGGGGGAAGTGTGTGGGCATTGTAAAGTTTTCAAGGGAACTTGGTGAGAAGCTGTCCTTACAGGCTGACAATTTTGCTGGAAAGCATAAAAATCTGGAAGTTGGACACATCTGAGTTAGAGCAATAGAAAGCAGTATCCTTGGCATAACAACAAGAAACAGGAAAAATAGAGTGGAAGAAGTGAGCAGGTAATGTGATTGGGTTTGGTTTTATTTATGTTTTTGTGATTTTGGGTTAGATGTGTAACAATATTTTTACAGGGAAAAGGTGTCCCCTTTGTCAGCAGTTCTCACCCAAGGGGAAAAAAGCTCTCCAAGTACAGCTTTGCAGAATTTTTATCCCAGTTAAGCTGTGCTAGATTCTTCCATTGAGAAGGTAATATTATGGATACTTTTCAGGCCCACATCAGGCTCTGTGCTGTTTCTAGCTCCTCAAGACCTCCACAAGAATGCAGCAGAAATGTTTCTGTGAACTCAGGTCACTTCCCTCTAAAGAGAAAAGGCCAGTTCTCCTAGGACTGTTTTATGCTCTCTCAGGATAGACTTTGGCTAAAATGAACACCAGCAAGAGCCTTTTGGATATGAATGCTGAAGGGAGAGCTGAGAGAAGGTGCTCCCCAGTTTCTGTGACTATCCTTTGGATAGGAAAAGGAAGTGAATGCTGAAGAAATAACTGATCTTGCTAAGAAAGCCCAGTAATTGTGAATCTGTTTCCAGAAATGGGTCATTCTTCAAGGAGTTCTGTGAGAAGTCACAATGGATTTCCCAAGGTATTCTCTTTCAGTCTATCCAGGATCAAGGTCTGCTTGGGGAAGAGTTTCCTTCCTCATTCCCTGGAAATAGGAAGACAGATCCTGCTGTTAAGACTTTCACTACCCGCAAATGCTTCCTGCAGAAAATACTTAATGATGTGCAAATAACTTTTTTTTCCTTTGGCTGGTAAAGGCAGGCAAGCACAATTTGTTTCTAAGCTGGTAAGTTTTCATTATAGTTCTGTTACTTTTATTGTCATTTCTAGAGGTATTTGTTTCCATTGTGTCTCTTCTGGAATGCAGTTAGCAGCAAAAGTTTAGAGTTCTGTTATCCTGCACTGCCACTGTAAATGTTTCTGGCCTTTGCAGTGATTTGCAAGTTGATTTGGGGAACTCCAGCTGGATTCATGCTGGATATGCTTAGAGACATGGAAATTTGCTTTGAATGACTTGAAACAAGAATGATCTATTATCACTGACACATTTTCCAGAGAGACTACTTGAGGGGAAATACTGAAGAATGACAACTATTCAGCTCTTCTTGTAGGGTGGTCCAGTATTATTCCCTAATTCATTCAGGCAGCAGACAAAGATTTAAAGTGCTTTCTTTGCAATACTAAAAAAAAAAAAATCACAAAACCAGTATAAAAAAATGTTGACCTTTCCCCATTAGGGAGAAGAATATCTACCCTAGTCCCTAATTGTTATAAACTGAGGAGACCATTTCCAAAACTTTATAGCTGGGATATAAATGGAATATTGCAGGAGCAGCTTAGATCTGTTAAAGCCACATACACATTTGGACACATGGGACTGAACCAGTGAGAGCCAGCATTCCCCAGAGCTCAGGACAGCCAAAACTAAACTTTCTTCCTATCACCTTCTTTCCCAGAGTAAAAGATTGTTTCCTTATGGCAGGGCAGGGACACTGGAGTGGTCATCAGGTATGATGGGGTATTTCTGTGGACAGCATTCTTGTAGTTCTCAGCAGCCAAGCTTTTCACTTGGGCTGTCACTTATCTCAGCCTTCTCACCCTCCATGAAAAAGGTGATTAGAATTAATTTTGGAGGGATGGGATTTTTAGAGATGACAGATGTGAAAGGTGACTAAAAGCATGAGAATTCTGACTTACCAGAAAAGACAAAGCTATATGACCATCCCCCTTCTTCCCAAATAGCTCAAGAAAGATAAATCTTTGTGAAACTTTGAGCTTTATTCATCCCTAGCTGTCGGAAAACCTGGAGAGTTGGCAATGTGTAGTGGCAGTATCTGCCATGCTTCCTATTCCTGAAGAGGCAATAAGATTCAGCACTGTAAATCCCTTCCTAAAGAAGGGTTCAGGCAAAGAGGCAGCATCTGGTGAAAGCAGGGAGTTCCAACTGCTTCTTCAGGTCCCTGGGATGAACAAGGCTCTGAACTGCATTCAGTGTTACACAGTATATACACAGTACTCGATTATATCCCATCTTTCCAGTTTGCATTTTCTCAAAAAGGAGGAGAGGAGCTTTCCCAGCACCTGGTTTCTCCTTGGCCTCCATGTCCACGTGGAGTTTCGAGGGGAGATGGAACAAAGCTGCAGCAATTCCCAGGCCTCTTGGTGTACTCAGTGTTGCCCCTCTTTGCTTGAGCCAGACGTAAAAGTAAGAGGGATAAAGGGTGATTTTAAACTGTTAACAAGGAACTCCTTGTTTAATTAGGAGGAGCTCCTCCTAATTTGACTCTGAACCTCTTTACTGTGTGTGTGTGTTTGTGTTTTTCTTTCAGTTGTAGATTTTGATGATAAAAGTGGTAATGGAGAAAACAGGGTTATCTCACTAAGTAGTGCAGTTTTTGCACAAGAAAACTGAAGTGGCATTACAAAAAACTTGTAACAGAAACATCCACAACCATCCTGAGCTGACAGACTAAACAGCATTCTTGGGACTGAGCAAGAAGCCTGGCAGTCTCTGCTAAAGGAAGGGTAAGAGTAGAATATCAGCAAAATCACCCTGAAAAATAATAGATGAGCTATATATAAAAGAAGGATGAAATGGGTTAGGTTGGAAGGGGCCTTAAAATTCATCTTGTTCCAACCCCCCTGCCATAGGTAGCACACCTCCACTAGACAGTGTTTTTCATACTGACCCTGGTTAATTCACTCTCTTACATGAAATAAAGATAAAGACAAAAGGAAAGGAATTGAGGTATTAGTCAACTGGGCTTTGGGTAAGGAAAAATGAATTATCAGCTCACTCCACTGCAGGGAACAAACAATTTAGCAGGAGTGTTCTCAAAGTGGTTTATTATGCTTAAGAAGGTTTAGAGGTGTGTGTACAGGAAGGACTGATGAGGTGACCTAATATGAGATGATGGCAAATCTCAGCTCTAGTCTTCTATGGAATTGAGAGAATTTGGATTATGATGAATATTACTACTGTAACACTGAGGAGTGCTAATCATGAACAACCTGATCTAGTGGGAGGTGGCCCTGCCCATGGCAGAGGGGCTTGGAATGAGATGATCCTTCAGGTCTCTTCCAACCCAAACCCTTCTGTGATTCTATGAGCAGCACCTCTGTGTGCAAGCTACAGATGTGCACCTTTGGAATGTCAGCTGCCTTCTAAGCAGGCCCCAATTAATGCAGAATGTTTTAGGTTACTATTAATGCATACAAATTAATTTTGTGCAAACTAAGTGAGAAAAGTGATGTAGTGAAACTTTCTTGATTTAGCTTTCTCTTGGTTTAATTTTTGAAGATTTAGGAGTGTTAGTGGGAAGAAAAGCATTTCTACCTGTAATATCTGATTTAACAGAACTGTAATTTAACCTGTTAAGTTGAAGTGTTACCAAGGGGCTCCTTGTGAAAAAGCAGTGTAAGTCCAGGAGACCCAGAGGGACTAGTCAAAAATGCCTTTTTTTGTAAAAGGTCATTCTGAACTTTTGACTCTGAAACTGGGGGCTTGTTCTTGACCTTGGCATTTCTGGTCTCTGGACTGAGGGTGATGAAGAATATTGAAAACAGAGCTATAGAAGAGTACCCATTTTCACTTATGGAAACTGATACTTCTGCAAGTATGTGAAAATCTGATCCAGTGTACAGTGTGCTTTTTCTGCCAGCCAAGCCTATTCACAGTGTAAATGACTGTACTTCTCCCTCTGGGCAAAATGGTGAATTTGTTCAGGCCCAGATATGTCTTTTCATGATGCAACTTCACCCTCTTCCATCAAAAGCAGGGTTTTTTTCATACAGTAACATGGATTTCCCACTGTTTTTCTAGTCATAAGAATTTCAGTGCAGAAACAGTGGTGTGGTGTTTTGGGAATTGCATACCAGCTAAAGCAATTCCAGTCATTGTTCTCCCAGCTGTATTTCCACCCTTCTGTGGACCCCCCACTTCAGCTTTTCCAGGTTAGTGAGAAGTCAGTAAGAATTAATGAAGGTAAAATTACATGAATGCCTAAAAGATTAATTTATGCTGATTATTTCCTTGTTTACAGGGAATCAAATATTTCCTAACATGAACAGAAAGTCTCTAACATAGGGAAAAGTTTGATACTGCTTGAGAAAGCAGTTTGAAGGTTAAAGACAATGTTAATATCTTACAGTCAGAGTTATGTGCAGCACAGTAGGGTCACCAACAGTAAACCATGAATGGGTCATAGCACTTACAGAACAGAAGTACCACATAAATTCACATTCATAAATAACATCTGGAGTCCCATAGGACAGGAAAGGAAGTATATTTGAGCTTTCTCATGTTTTCCCTCAGTATGTGAAACATTACAAGAATTACTTCTTGTTTAAGGTGACTAAGTGCAAAGGGATGTACATGTAAATTGCTGAGATCAGGCTCTTAGGGCTGGATTGGAACAATTTGTTGAGCTTATGATTGAGGTTCATTCTGTATTTGTAGTTTCTGATTATGTCAGCCTAATTGTAATCAGAAAATCTTGACCCACGCTGCTTAAGATGTATTTGGCACCTAACAGCAAGTTGTAGAATTAACAAATCAAGTGAACTATCTACTGTGCTTCCTACAGAGTCCATTTGCAGAGCTCTGTCTGAAATGGCACTGCCCTCCAGAGATGAGGGTGCATGACTCTAGAAAGAGGTGTTGTTTTATTTGACTAGTCAAGATAAAAACATAATTCAGAGTGGGAATTCTAACAAAAAACAACAAAGCCAAGACCCAGGTCTTGAATAGCCTGGAAAAAGCTTGAGTATATCAGTGTATATAGACATGTTAGTGCTTTTCTTCACATGACTGATGAACATTTGGAAATGGATATATGACCTGAAAGAAAAGGTCACCCTTCTAGTAAAGTTTCACTGATGATATTTTCTGTACAGGTTGATATAAGGATAATTTTTGTGGTTGATAAACCTGGTAAATTCTAGTAAGTCAGTAAGTTGTTTATGACATGAAAGTGTCTAATACCTTGTTGTGCTGTCTGTGGCACTGCTGTTTAGATAGATCATAATGCACCCCCCAAGGATCTATAAAATTTGCAGAAATGGGACCTTAATGTGCAGATTTAGTACTACTACTGAGAAACAGTGTGATTTGCAGGTGGTTTATGGCTTAAAAGTGACCTGGGAGTGATGGCAGTGGGCTACACTAAAGACCATTGGAAAGATAAGTCATTTTTTCCAGTTCAGCGCTATCCTTGCCCAGCTCCCCAGAAGGGCCTTGCCACCCAGCCAGCCTGGTATAAATCTGTGTTGTTACTGTTCTGTGACTTCTGTGCAAGGCTTGAGCAGCAACCAAAGCACCTACAGGCACATAGGAAATTAGTGCCCTCTCACTCAGCAATGCAGGACCAAACAGGGATTCTTGTGTGGTTAAATCCAGGTCCTTGTGGGAGCTTGTGGCCTATGCCATTCATAACTCTACCAGGCTTCATCTTTAAACTAATTAGGTTACTTTTTCCACTGGGAGGTTGCCTCAAAACCTGGCTTTCTTATGTTGGAACTGCTCTCATTTACTGTCCTAGCAAGAGTCCATGGAAGTTGATGTCACCAGTGACAATAAGTGCCAACAGCCCTCTAAAGAGTCACTTGGTATTGGAGAGTTTCCTTGATTTCCCTTTTTCTGCTGGCTTTCTGTTGCTTTTGAGTAGCATCTTGCATATGGAAAAGTGGCCTGGGTTGCCTTGTTCTTGGATTTGCGTAGTAAAAATGCTGTCTTATCTTTATTTTAAAACAGTTCATCATATTTGTACAAACAAGCTGAATAATCAGCCAGCTATTGTGTCTTACAGTTAGCAAATAGCACAGCTGGCCCAGCTTCTGTGCACCCCAGCAATTAGTTCAGACTGACTCTCTTGGATTGTTTTTGCTGTATCTTGGCTCTGAATTGCTGGTTTGCAGCACTGACTCACACACTCTACAAAGTTTTTCTATGGCTCTATAGACACCACATTTCCTTTTGGTTGTACATGAAATTATGACACCATTGAAATGCAACCTCGTCATATTTTTGCTTGCACCCTTCTGTGGGCCTGATTCTGCCCTCCTAACCTGCCTAAATAAATCCTTCTCATTTGAGGCCATGCTGCCAGCCTACTATTGCTCTTCCAGCAGCACGGTGTAAGGCTGTCCTGAAAAAACATTCCAGTGGTTTTTAGCTCTCCTTCATTGCTGCACACCTACAGCTGCTCCTGTAACTTTGGGGAACTGTTGTCCTGATGTTACTGCATTGTGTCTGACCTTCAAGCCTACAGAGTCCTTCAGTGGAGGGGTTGTGTAAAGTCTTGGGAGAGTCGCCACTTCCATTCCTGGCTCTGCAGCTGTGCACAGCCACCAGTAAATCATGTTCCCCTCTCAGTGGGAATTAGCAATGCACTGACAGGCTGTGGATATAAATAACAACGTGTGTGGAACTTAAGGTGATTCAATTGATCTGTCTGAGAATAAAATAATTCACTGGCAGCTGGTCTTTATTACAAATTTCATCGCTGTTACTGAAAAAGCTGAGTTGTTATCCTTCTTTTTTTTTTTTTTTTCCCCTTCCCTCGTGAGAAAGTTTTCCATTTCCCATTATTTCCTGCTGGGATCTATATAATTCATAAAACAGGTGACTGCACTGTACTGATTGAGGCTAATGCCAACAGAAGGGGTCTTTGGGGGGGGTGGGGAGAGGGAGGAAAGCTCTTCCTGTGGGGGACAAAGCTGTTCCTGTAGAGAGTTAAATCACTGATTCTTATTTAAAAAAAAAAAACAAACTGGCTTCTTTTGCACTACTCTGGATGCCAAAGAGAAATAGATTTACAGGTATTTTTGTGAGCCACAAAAAAGCTGTCTCTTACATTTCCCTTTGACAGAAATAGCTTTCTGCTCATTTCAGAAAGGCCTTCCCTGGACACTGTACTTAGAGTGGTTTCCTGGATTCCTCTAGATGAGACTTTGTTTCATTCAAAAGGGATTATACATCTTGGGCTGAGAGCCTTTAAATTAGAGCTGCCTAAGTGTAACTGTATTTATGCCAGCATTCTCTGTCCCTCAGGCTGTTATCTTGTGCCCTCCTGTAAGGTACTTTCACCCAACCCACTCCAAGTCCTAACACAAGTCTTGCATAAGTGAAGCCATTAAATTGACAAGACCATATGGGGAAAAATATTATAGGTGAATAACAGTCAAATTATAAACTTAAATGAGCCAAATCATAGTTAATTTTCCTTTTTATTATTAGAATTTTGTTTTGATTGTTTGGGGAATTGGGGAATCCTGTGAAGCTGAGGTAAATCCTTTGGTGTTTAACAGTTTTTGAATATTTTCATTGTGACATCTGATTGCTGTACTCATGCTTTGAGTTAAACTAACTTCACTCTGTGAAGAAAATCATCATTGAAATCATACAAAACCCAATTAAGTAGCAGTTCTGTGGCTGTAGTGCTGGACTGCTTTCAGTAAGGATTTTCTTTGTCATTATTCAGTTGAGATTTTGCAAATGAAAAACTTTTGCATTTTTGCCCCTATTCTGAGACAGAGGGATATTTTGACATAACCAGGAGTTGCTTCAGGGTCTGTGATAAGTGAGCACATTGGAAATAATCTTTGTTTTCTCAACACAGAACATTTCAGAACAGGACTGGCTTTTGTCTGCGGCAATGCATTGTAATCAGCTCTCTGCACATTTCCCTGCAATCTCCTCTAGGTCAGACACTTTTAAGGACAACTCCTATGCAGGAAGATTAACTGGGATGTGGCTGAGGAGTCTGAGTAAGAAATAACCAAAAATATTTGAAAGGCATCATGCCTTTCAAATGGACACAGGAGAACGCCATGGGATGGGCTTGCAGGGAGGGAGAAGCAGCTGAATGGATGAATATTCAGACTATTTATAGGCTTCCTTCCAAATCTTGTTTGAAAGGCTGGCTTGCTTCCTTAATCTTAGTGATGCGATCAAATCAGCTGTATTACTTGTAAGGATTTTTATTAATAGAACTGCTGGAGAGACTTTTGGTTTCTTGTTGCAAAATGTAAAGAACTATCACCACAATGTAGAATGAAAAGCAGGCTTTTTAAAATCACCACACAAAACCTCAATGGTCCTGAAATGAAAATATAAGTAGACCCAGAGAACAACTATAAAAATGTGCGAATTTTGTTGCATCAAGCATGCTGTTCTGAAGGGGAGCTGTGAATTCAGCTTTGAATATTTTCTTGTCATAGGGGTTGCTGTGACCTTCACAGCAGTGAAGGGGAAGGAGTTGTAGCTCAAAGGGAACAGGGCCTTTTCCTTGCATGAGTTTCTGAAGCTCTCCACTTTTCCAACAGAGAGGTTGTGTTTGACCATTCTGCACCCAGTTCTGACTGCCTTGCAAGGACTGTTCCTGGAGCTGCCCATTCCCCTGGTCTGGAAGCAGCAGTGCATAAATAAAGCTGGATTTGTGTGTGCCTCTTCCTGGGCCAGGCTGAAGAGTTTTTTTTCCAGCATGGTCCATCTGCTGTCACCATTCCCTGCTGGAGGCACTTTCCCCTTGGATGTGGTGCTGTGCACATCTCAGTGATGCTGCTTTCTAACACAAATCCACTGGAATAAGCAGAACTATGTTTTGATTTAACTGATCATTTTGTCAGGAAAGCAGTAGAATATGCTTGTATGTGGTGTCTTGCTGCAGTAAAAGCCAGAGGTGGGACAAGCAGCAGGGGAGGGGACTGGAGTGACTGTATGTCCATGGTCTGGGCACCTGGACACACCTGCAGGTGGGGATCTCTTAGAGCTGTGCTCTAAATGTTAAATTTTCTTTTTCCTACATAAACAGTAGTTAAATATTTGGTTCCCATTGAAAGTCACCCTGAAGGTCAGGACTTGGGTGTTTAACTCCCATTTGTGCCTTTTGAAAACCTCCACTTTTTATTTTGCTAGTATGCAGCAGCATTCCAGCAGGCCCAGCTAATTCTGAGATACTCAACATATGAAAAAAAATTATAATGGGAAAATGCTGTTAAACTTTACAAACCTGCTTTGCAATGCAAAACTCGTTCACAGCAAAGAAGTTGAATCAAAGGCTCACCACTGCCAACTAATTATTTAATGTTCTCCAGCTAATGTTGTTAAGCTGCCAAAAATGTGTGTTTCCATCTTTTTCTTTTCTCATTAGAGGAGGATAAGCTTATACATTATTTTTCTGCTTGAGTTGTTTGATTTGGACTAAATTTTCTTTTGTGAAACTACATTTCTGCTCCCTCTGCTCACCAGCAAACTTGGAAAAAATAGCACATCATCTCTTCCTTGCTGAAGCTAGAAGCAAATACTGGTTTTGTCACACTTTTCAAACAAAATATGTTAAAAATCTTTATGCGAGAATCCAGAGACCAAAATGAATGTGTGACTACTTGTTTCTAAAAGGCTTTGAATATAATGGTACGAAATAAGGTGGTAGTTGGTTGCTTGTCAAAGACCTGAGAGATTTGCCTTCAGTTTGCTGGTGTTGTAAACCATGAGAGGTGCTGTAAGATTGCTGACAAGTAGCTTAAAAAAGGCTTTTCTTAGTACACACACGAGAACAAACCCTGGGATTGAGGTGCAGTTCAGAGGTGCTCAGGGTAAAGCAGGGAGTTAACACCTGAACACATATGCCCCTCAGTATCACCTGCAACTGGTGGCTTTGCTGCACACCAGGACTGAACAAACCCTGGCACTCTGTCCATGTCAGTCAGGGGCTGTTGAGGGCAGTGCAGGTAAGATCCCTGGGTTTGATCCTAATGTAAATTCACACCATGTATGTGTCCCCTTGTTGCAATATCCAAAGATAAGCATTTTCTAGTACAAGTTTATTTTTTGGACACATCAGCTTGTAGCTGTCCCATCTGGAGCTAGGATTTCATCAGCTCTTGCAAACAGCATATTTCAGTCTGGCTCAGAGACTGGGAAAGAAAGCAAAGCCAGGGTGTTTCTGCTGTGACTTAGTAAATAGTGCTGTCCTCCTGTTTCAGTGCCACACTGTGCCTCCCCCAAAAGGGACAGAGAATTGGTTGGATGACATTCCATAGAGACCCGGGTTCCTGCCAGCCCTCACTCCCACCCAGCTGCCTGTGGTGTTGGGTGGGACCTGTGACTGACAGGTTCCCCATGAGGCACCACCCAGCTGCTCTGTGCAAGAGCTCTGGATTCCAGCTTGAACTATCACTGCAAACAGATCCCGTCCCCTCAGTCTGGCTCCAGGTTCTGCCCAGCCCTGTGTTAAGCTTGTCAGATTCCTGGAGAACGCACCTGTAAGTTGATGTGGGTTACAGGCTTCCTCTGCAGTATCTCAGTGCACCAGGGCACAGCAGAGCAATGGCTGGAAACAAGGGCAGAACACTGGGAAAAACAGAATTTTCATCCAAACAGGTAGTGATTCCTTACATATCCTTAGTGCAGAGACAGCTTGCAATGGTCAACTGGAAGTAATACTGCACTTTAGCTAAAGCAAACCTGAATTTATTGAAACAGAGCTGTTCCTTTGAATAGGAAGAATTTGTATTTGTTTTGAGAAGTAAAGCCAGCAGGAGATCCCTTTGGGCTAAGAGTCAAAGTCTGAGATCTTCAAACTGAGGTCTCATGACAAGGCATTTCTAAAAATGTGTAAATAATCAGTCTGTCAGATTTTTGGCAGAGATTTTGCTTATATCTCCATAGTGAACCTGACAGTTCTGGTGCATGGAACTGGTCAGTCAAAGAAGTAATTGAGGAATTAAACTATTGTAGCCACAGATATCTCAAATCTGTCATAGCTGGATTCTTTTCAGCTAAAATCAGCATAAAACATTCTATGGAAGTAAATGTAATGCCACTGGGGGAAACGGAACAAAGAAAAGGCAGGCTGAGGTCTTGGTGACAGTGGTTGAAGAATCTGAAGCAGAACCTGGCAAAGCCGTATTAGAAGCTTGGATTTATCAGATCTATTTCAGCAAATGAATGTGTGGGGCATTAGTCTAAATGCTTCAATTTCATTAGGGGAGGAAAGAGACAACATAATGCTGAATTTCAATAGGCAGGAACACATGAGGAAGATCTCAGCTGACTTCACACAAGGTAGTGATCCAGTGGCAGTCAAAAGCATGGCAGGGAATATCAGATTATTATCTAAATTTGTTGGGGTTAGGTTTCTTTCCTTTTGTTCCTTCTTACTTAAGAGACTTTTTTAAGTTGCTAGGAAACACTAACGACTGGGTACTTAAGAAAACAAAAAAAGTGATCAAGCTCAGGGGAGGAGGGCAGCTGGTTGCACTTCTCTAATCGGGGAGTTTCTCTCCGAGGGGCAGAGATCATTAAGGCCGGGGCTGGGGCGGCTGCGGGATCTCCTCGCGCTGCTTCTCTTTATCTCGGCCTCGGAGGAGGAGGTCGGAGCTGCTGCCTGGGGAAGGAATTCGCTGCTGCTGCCAGAGCCCAGCCCAGAGCTGCTGCTCCTCTGCCCGTGAGAGCAGCCCCTGACCCGGAGCGCACTGTCACACCCCGCTAAGAGAGGGCCCTGTCCCTGTCCCTGTCCCTGTCCCAGCCGCGCGGTGCCGGGACCTGAGCTCGCCTCTCCCTGCCCTGCTCGGAGCCGCCGCCGCTGTCCCGCCCCTGCTGCTGCCTCGGCACCGCTCCGAGCTTTCTCTGCGCTGCAGCCCCGCACCCCCCGCCTGCCGAGACGTCCTGCCAGCCCAGCCTGCTGCTCCCGAGAGTCCTGCAGGGGCACCGGGATCGCTGCCGCGGGGTTTGTGAGGCAAAGCCTCTCCTCCATCCCTCCCCTGGCTCTGGGCCCGGCCGCCATCACCGCCCGCTGCCGAGCCCGCGCCACAGCGCCCCCTGCGGGCGCGGGGGAATCACCGCACGCCCTGCCCGCCGGGAGCCAGCAGCGCCCCTGCAGGCTGTGCCCGGAACTGCACCCGAGGGGACAGCGCCGCACAGAGCGGCCGGGCCGGGTCTGTGAATGTAAATGCAATGTAAATGCAATGTAAATGTAATGTAAACTGATTGTTTGGGGCTACTGCTGGGCCTGGTGTGGTTCGTTTGCTTTGTTATACATACTAGTGAAGAACTGTTATCCCTGTTCTCATATCTTTGCCTGAGAGCCCCTTAATTTCAGAATGATAATAATTCGGAGGGAGGGAGTTTACATTTTCCATTCCAAAGGAGGCTCCTGCCTTCCTTTAGCAGACACCTGTCTTTCAAACCAAGACAAAATTCCAGTCCTGATAAAGGCAAGAGTAGGGATGGTTGGTTTTTGATTTTGTTTTTTGGTTGGGTAAACTCTATTGTTGGATTTATTACTATTTTCTGGCTTCTGAATATGCAATGAATTTGACCTCACACAGCATAGAATTTTTAAATCAGGTTCCTAAGTGTCTTTCGCCTCTGTGTGGGTAGTCTGTTTGAGTTTGTTATAGTACAAAATGGAGGAAGATGCTACAGACATTCAGATGGCAAGTTAACTTTTATAGAAAACTTTTCCTCTGTATCATGGCCAGCCTTAAAGACCATACACAGCACCTGCCTCGAAACTCAGGCCTCAGAACTCTGGTGTTCTGACTGTGATTGAGGTGGTCTGTGCCTGAGCCTGTTGAGTTCTGGCTCTTTAGGGGCATCACAAATGAAATCACAGCACCCAGGAGAGGCTTTGTGTTGAGTAGCCTGAGTACAAGCCTAAATCATAAAAGCCTCCTGGCAGCATGGCACAGAGCTGGACTTGATCTCTTGTTCTCCAAGTGTCCATATCCATTCATCTTCTCAGCTGGGACTACACAGGCTTTTTAATAGAGAAAAACCACAAAAATATTCAAGGTGGTACAAAGGTTACTCTGCTTTCAGGGATTGCTGAGCTTCCATGTGCCTATTTCCCATCCTTAACCTCGGCCCTGCAGGCATTTAAGGATGACTGTGAAGCTGGGAGGGATTGAGCAGTGCCTGCATCCAGACATCCAGACTTCCTTCCAGCTGGGTTCCTGGCATCAAGAGATGCAGTGCAAGTTCTGATCTTGATGAAGCTCATGGGAGTTGAGGTGACTTGCAGGACTGAGGAACTGGGATCCTGGGCTCAGTAAAACTGCATTCACACTCACTTGTGTCAGCAGGAAAAACACTGAAAGTGAGAGCAGAGTACAGTAATCCAGTTACATGCAAGGGAAAGGACAAATTGCCCTTGGATGCTTCCAGGTCACTTGCCAGAGTTTGAACTGCCAACGTCTTCCTCCTCAATGTCATGAAAACCTTTCCATTGCAGTGGCCATGTCCATATCTAACAATCTGAGTAAAGTGGTCTCTCTGCAGTGGATATTAAACAGTTTATGCCCCAGGCAGTGAGTGCCAATTTAACCACTCCTCAGAAGGCTGAAGGAAGTCTGAAAATAATTTCTAGCAGAGCTGCAGTAAAATCATTCAGAAGTGCCTTACTTGTGTCCTGAGGTTCTCCGGCTGTGGCTGAGGTGCTGCTCTTGCTCTAGGTAGAAGGGGTGTTATTCCAGCTTGCAGAATCTGTTTTCCTGAGCTGGTGCTCCTTGGTGGGTGGTGACTAATGGGATGATATCCTGACAAGTGCCACCATAAGGCTCAGGGGTGCTGAGAAACATCTCCAGGCTCAGTAACTGCTCACAAGTAGCTCTGATTGCAACAAATGTTTCCATCAGGGTGAGCGGGATTCCCCCAGCTGTGCCCCTGGGGAGCTGCTGTGAAGGTGCACTGTGAGCTGTGATTTAAATTGACACAAGCATCTAAATTAGGAATGAATAATTTTTATCTTCCATCCTATTTTACTGTATAGCTGTGTCCTATATGCCTGCCTCCCAACTGCACTTGCTTGGAAATCTCCTGTTTCCTCCCAGCTGAGAATCAAGGAAGGGGGTGAAAATACTGAGTTACTCTTTATTCAATTCTTGCATTTGTTTGCAGTAGCTCAGAAACAGATTTGTGGAGTTTGTTGCTGGTCTCACTTTTCATTTACACAGGCACTCTGGATAGAAGCAGCTAGTTTCAAAATGCTTTAAGTAAGACATGCTTTAAAAAGAAGTTCAGAAATCATTGCAGAGATGACTAAAGATTTTATTTTGTAAACTGTATGCTTTATTTTAAAATGCTGCCAAATATTGATTATGGTCTTAAAAAAATCCAAATGACAGAGAACCTAAGTCAGGGACAGGATATTAATAGACATATTATCAGGTAAAAATAACAACTAATGTTTTGGGAGAGAGGGCATTTTCCTATTAGTTGACCAAATGCCCTATAAGCAATACATTAAACTCATCTCTTCTCTTGGCTTTCTGGTTTGCCACACCTCCCTAGTGCAGCCTTGGAAGAGAATGAAAGGCAGAAATAGCTGTAAGGTTTGTAGCAAATCCCTTTGTGCCTTTGACACCTTTTGTTTCAAATGCCTGCTGTAGAATTTGACAGAGATGAGTCTGCCTGCAGGAACATGATAGCCCGTGCTGTACTTGAAGGTAAATGTATCTTCTGTCTGGGCATCAGTGAGCAGGGCAGGGCTGAACTGTGCCACTGCAGGTTGGAACTGTGCCACTGCAGGTTGGAACTGTGCCACTGCAGGTTGGAACTGTGTCACTGCAGGGCTGAACTGTGCCACTGCAGGTTGGAACTGTGCCACTGCAGGGCTGAACTGTGCCACTGCAGGGCTGAACTGTGCCACTGCAGGTTGGAACTGTGTCACTGCAGGGCTGAACTGTGCCACTGCAGGGCTGAACTGTGCCACTGCAGGTTGGAACTGTGCCACTGCAGGGCT
>VXAX01000813.1:92975-107448 GCA_013399835.1 Leptocoma aspasia
TGAACTGTGCCACTGCAGGGCTGAACTGTGCCACTGCAGGGTTGAAATGTGCCACTGCAGGTTTGAACTGAACTGTGCCACTGCAGGGCTGAACTGTGCCACTGCCTCTCCAGTGGTTTCATTATACAGCTTGCACTGGAGGAACTTGTCCTGCTGGGACCTCCCTGTGAATCTGCTCCACTGCATTTCTTACAGAAATGTTAATATGATTTCCAGCTGTCCTTTGATGTGTACTAACAGGTAGATCCTACAGGGAGACACAGTGTCATGGACACAAAGATCTGGTCCTTCCAAAGGGCATTGTGTTCTCTGGTCTCCTAATTGGCCCTTCCTTTGGGCAGCCTTGCTGTCTGGGAGGTGTTCCCTTGTGGCAGGCAGAGGTGGAAGATCTGGTACATCTGGATGCACTGAAGCACAGTCACTTGACAAATAACACATTTGAGGTTTTATTTAATGCAGTTGGAAGTATAATTCAAAACTGGCATAAGCCAAGTTTAGCATGGTGGCATAGACTGAAGTGTCAAGGTCAAAAGTAGAGTGTTTCTATCAAGGGTCTGTGAAACCCTTCCAAATAGCTTTTTCCCTGCTGATAACACAAATGGTGCTACTTTAAGACTATATAGACTGTAGAGACTGTTTGACAGTATTGCAGTGAACAGTTGAAAGAGGATCATGCTAAAACTGAGGGCATATGTTATCTAATTAACATTTTATATATATATATATTATTCTATGGATTTCCAGTTTTTGATAAGTTTGGCACTATTTTAAATTTTCCTTTTAAGTTAAATTAACTGTAACTATCTTATTCTTTAGAATCATGCACACTCATTTTCACTTACAAAGCTTGTGCATTTTAGCCAAAAAAAAATACATTTGTACAGACTGAAAACTCCTCTTGAACTGAATGGGAGCTTTATCTTTGGAATGACTGTGCATCACACAGAGATTATTTCTGCAGGGAAGATGTCAGAATATTTCATTTGTGTGCAGGAAAATGTATCCTGGATAATGCCTCTGCTTAGGATTAAAGCTGCATCTTAGAATTGGCTTTCAGAAAAGGACTGATACAAAGAATGCAACACAGACTGCAGTATTTGCATCTCCCATTTCCCTTTAAGAAATAAATAGGTCGGTTTTCTGCAACAGGCTGGAAAGAGCCAGCCATGTCCATGGTAGTGCCACAGGCATGTATTTACTTACAAAATATGATTATTAACCATGTAATCATGTGTTTCTCTACTATATTTTTCCTGGGGTGGTGCTGTTCAGTTGTCTGTTGAAAATGTGCCTGAGACAGCCTAAAGAAATGCACTGATGACGAGGATCCCTGCCTGGTGATTCAGTCCTTTCCAGTTCCTGAAGGTCACCTCCAGCTGCCTGCCTGTTCATGCTTCAGTTTCTCCTAGTTCCATTTCAGTGCTCTGTGCAATTACAGGTTGCAGAATTCAGTTTCTTAAATTGGCATCCTTAAAAAGCCCTGCTCTCAAAATCTAAACACTTTAATGATTATGTGAATCCACTCTGCAGGCTTTTATATAATAATTTTGGTTTTCATCTTGTTGACATTCACGAACTGAAGCAAAGAATCCAAAAAGCAAGCAAAATATTCCAAACAATTGCTTCATCTCTGGTTTGGTTGCCAGGTGGATGATACAGGTGGAATAAAGCCTTTGTTTCTCTTTCACTGAAATCTTTAGAAAAACAGGTACCTTTGTCTTCTGTGAAGAATTTTGTTTAACGATGCATAGAAAATTTGTATCTAATAGAACATCAATAAAGACTTTTCACTGTTAATGTGCACAAAGGGATTCACCCAAGATGGCATTTTCCACGTCCTTAGCTCAGCAATCTCATACACTTTTGTGTTCTTTATGTATAGAAACCATGGTTAGAAACACAGATTTGAACATGGCCCTGTGCCACGCACTTATTAAAATGTGAATGTCTGAAATCAGCCATTAGCTTTGGGATTTATGTTATTTGTGAATATGACAGTAAATCTGGAGTTGTTCTGAAGCAATAGTTATGTGGGATATGTATGGGAAACCTCACTAAAGGGTCTTCTGTTTGCTTACACTGGTATTATGTCTTTGCAGCTTTTGCTGTCTTGGGGCTATGTACTTATCCCTCTGCAGGGCACTTTAATGTCATCACTAAACACACCTCAGTGTCGTGGGGTTTTGGTTAAAGTTCAACCTTATTCCAGATGGCTCACACCAGAGTAAGGAAACTGTGCTGAGGAAAGAAAAAAATCTAGGCAATCTGTTTAGCCTGTCTTTTCCAGCAGAAACTGGGCAGTCAATGAGCTCGTAGCTGAAGTACTCGAACTGGTAATGCCAAAACAGAAGAGTTTACATAACTTAAACAAATTCAGTGTAAAGCAAAACCCTGCATCCCATGTTTCTTGGAATAATTTTCACATATCTAGAATCAGAGTTAAAATTATCTTTTAAGTTATTGATTTAATAGATATTACTTAATATATTTTATTGTAGTAATAAAGTCCTTCAATTACCAAGTTAATATTTCCCAAGAAAAATCTGCCAAGTCCTAAGTAAAAAGAATTGCTGTCCACAGCTGATAGTTTAATAGTGGAAATGCTATTTAATTTCATTATTATTCAAATTTATGTTCCGTTTTCTCAATTAGCATATAAATAGTATAAATCTTTTATATAGAAAAAGCCTTATTGTGGAATATTTGTAATGATTATAAATAGCTGGGTAAGGCAAAATCTTGAATAACACATAGCAGTGAACACAAATTAGGCTGAACAGGGTTATGGTACAATGAGAAATGTTTGTCTTGGTACAATGAGAAATGTGTGTCTTCTCCAACTTAATTTCTGTGGAAGAATTTTTGGATCCTTATGTACGTATGAAAATCTTTCCTTCTTAAATGTACTCATGTAAAGAATTTTCTTTTGTGTGTATTTTTTTTTGAGACGTTTTTTTACACCTGTTCTGTAACAGAAGCCTTTTTTTAAGATAAGTTCAAGCTCCTCTTTTGCATCTTTAAAAATTGGTGCTAAAAGGATGCTATTCCTGTAGCCACCTTTTGCCCAGTGTAGGTATAAATTAGTAATGCAGCTGAAGAAAATATGCTAAATCATTCTGCTCTCTCACTAGAGTAAGGACATAGATTCAGCAACATGGATGTTTATAAATGAGCACCATTTTAGATCAATGAAAGGGGAAGTGACAAAGCCAATGACTGGTTAAGAAAAATCTGTTTTCACCCCCATTTTGTGTGTGTAGACTGAAGCACCAACATGTTCAGTTACAGCAGTAGGAGTAGGTAGCTTCTACTGGTTTTAGGTATTTAGGTAAATTAACACCTTAACCTTTTTTTTTTCCATTTTTCGTAGACAGCCAGAATAGGCAAAGGAATATCAGTTTAATTTCCTCCCACAAAAATACTCAGCCTAAGAAATGACCTACTGGTACCATGTGTAACTTCAGACAAGGAGGTATCAACGCCTTTTGCAAAGTACAGTGCACTGCTGCAATCTGAGGGCAAATCCACTCTGGAGCATGTCAGGAGTTGTACTGCAGCAGTGGGAATTTGAGCCTTGAGTAGAGATGAAAACCTGTAGGCTCAGGTAGAGCCCTGCCCTTTGCTTTTGCAGGTGAAACAAATGATGCTTTGCATCCAAAAGGAACAGCTGTGACTTGTAGCATTCACTGTTCTGGTTGAGCTGGTCAGTGCTTTCCTAACAGGTGGTGGGAACCACCCAAATTTCAGTAGGAGCCCAGTCCCACAGGTGCATCCTCCCAGTAACAAGACAAATACTCTCTCTGCCATTTCTTTGGGCTTTTGCATCAGCTACCAGCCTTGCTTATGTTGTTTTTCAAACTGACTCTCAGCCTCTGAGAGTGAGAATCCTCACTCTCACTTTCCTCCAAGAGCTCATTGGCTTGTTCCCACAGCCCTCCACTGCTGGAACTGAGAAAGTGAGTATTGGTACTGATTTCTTTTGGCTGATATGAAAGTTTGTCAGTTATTTCTCACGTAGCGTGTATGGCAATTGCTATTTGAACAGCTCTGAATTTGACAGCGTCTGCTTCACGACTGCCACTGCCCTGTCTGGTTTTAAAGGAAGAATAAATATTTCACTAACAACTGAAAATTAGATGTTGTTCATTCACACATGCATAAAAATGTACTAGTTAACCATCCATGGCACAGTGTCGCTGGGTCCCTGACAGGCAACTGTATGAAAATGTTTGAATATTTTGGACTGAGGTTTATTCTTCCTTGGATGCTTTCTTAATCAGCCAAACTACTCAGAATGACCATTCTACCTGTTCAACCTAATTAAGCATCAGTCATCTCATTTTCTTGATTCTATCTATTGAGAGGTTTATCATTATAACACTTACATTTCTGCATAAATTTTTAACATGGGATTGGACAATTATCTAGGCTATCTAGTAGAGCAAATACATCCTTTTAACCTCTTTCTGAAACAAAAATCACTAAAAGAAATTATTTGTGATTCCACTTTTCCAGCCCAGCACAGTCACATTTTGTCCTGGTCTCTCAACTGCATTAGCAGCATTACATCCTTGCATCACAGATACTTTTGACAAGAATTGTAGTGGGACATGCTTGAAGTTGCTTTGTCTGCTTGAGAGTTCAAGCAAAGCCATCAGGCATCATGCTAATGCAGGAACTTGATGGGCTTATGACATTTCCCTGCTTGTTGTGTCTGGGCTGCCCTGTGAAGCTGACAGTGTTTGCACTGGAAAAGAGGGAAGCAAATGCTGTGTTTGATCTGGCTCTTGCAGAGTGTGGGAATCCTTAGGGATGTGTGAGCTCAGGTGAGCTGCTGGTCTCAGAGGTGTGAGACTTCTGGTGCTCCCAAAGCACTGACAGTGTTCAGCCAAAGTCAGACCAGAGCCCATTCAGACATTCCATGTGCTTTTCAACCACCTGAATTTGGAAGGAGAGCTAATTAAAGATGTACAAAGCTTTATTTCTAACTTTATTATAATTGCAACGGTGACACAATTCTTCAGATGAAACCTACAATGGAAGTGATGAAAACATGCATTTCAAATGAGAGCTCAAGATAAAAAGCAGGAGAAATCTTGCCTAGGCATATTAACCTACCTACCCAGCTACAGTGTGCTGGAAAAATTATTTTTAGCATGCCTGTGACACGTTTGATAATTACTTTTTTTCTGTAATCAAAGGCTGTATTTAACAAAATAGAGATGAAACAGGGAGTTCAGTGTGAAGGGAGAGATGCATGTAATCATCTTTATCTGCTCATGTTAATGCTGTGGGGATGCACTGCCTCAGAATCTATAGCTACATGCTGAAAGAGGAGCAGAAATAATTACCTGTACTGGGTGCTTGCTAATATCCACTATCATAAATGTTAAAGGACTTGTGAAGGACTTGGTCCCAATAGGTGCTTAGTGGCTGCAGAACCAGAAAAATGGCAGGTAAGTGTGGCTACCTGCTTTGCCAGCTAGCTTCTCCTCCTTTTCCAACTTAGGCATCACCTAATACTGAGATACCATGGAGTTTCCAGGGTTGAGCCAGCTGCTGTGGAGTGCCCCTGTTGGGCAGCTCAGCCTGGATTGCCCCCAGAACCTGCAGGGTGAGGTCTGCAAGAGGAGAATTGTTAGGAACTCCAGCACTGGGGAAGGCAGGTTCTGCACTGAGCTAACACAATGCTGAAAGCTGGCACAGCAGCCAAGGGCCATGCAGAGCATCTCAGGTTTGGTTGCTTGCAAAAGGAAAGATATCTTGATGGGGAAAAAAAATAAAACACAAAACCCAAAACAGGATAAAATCCAGTAATTCACACAAAACTATAAAATTAACGGAACCTTGCTTAAAAATGAGCATGAATTTTATATAATTCCATATGTATTGTCCATTTAGGCTTTTTTTTTTTATTAAATTAACAGCTTTCAAGTAAAGTACTGAAAAACACTTTGACTGGTGGGTTTTGGAATGAAATGACAGATTTAATGTGTAGTTTATCAGCAACTGGGAATAGAATTTCTCCAGCGCCATCTTGCTGAGGGCATTTTCTCTTTTTTAGTCTCTTTCTGATCATCTTACTTCCTGAGAAAGGAAAAATCTATATTTTTATTAGCTGCACTGAAGAAATTGAGTGACAGGGGCTTTTTCCACAACTTACTGCTGACTTAGAAAAAGAGTTACAGCTGGGTTATGATTATTTTCTTCTGCCTTGATGAGATCAGAAAAAGTTGAAGTCGGCACCTAGTTGGAGACAGTCATGAATACAGATGATCTACAATAAAAATGAAATCCAGCATTTCATTCACCCTTCGAGCAGCAGCTCAGTTTCTATGCTCACTTCCTCATTAACAAATTTCCCTTCAAAGAACCATCATTAAATTATGTTTCTCTGCTTCTCAGGATGATGTGCACTTCCTAACTTAGCACTTACACAGTAGGAAAGGAATAATTAATTTTGAGCTTTTCAGTTCTCTCCATCGACTTGCAAGAGGAAAAAAATATTGGAATGACTCCTTTCAAGATTGAAAAGAGGGTGAGATATATACTTATTCATCAATATACTTGGACAGCATGTCCCCCACCAGGAACATCTATCATGTTTTCCTAAAGTTTATCACAAACTTTAGCAAAGTTTTAGTGTGTTTCGTTTGGTGGATTTCACTCGAAAAGTCAATGTAGTTACTTAAACTGTATTTTGAAATATCTGAAGTGAAGAGTTTGGGAAGGCATTGGAGTCCAGTATATTCCCTACATTGTGTTAAAAATTAGTGCTTTTACAGAAGGTATTAGTTAGAATTATTTAAAGGTTGCACTTACATTTCAAGGCTTTACAAATCAAGCATCAGCCAGATGAAAATTTATAATTGGAATCTAATTTTCTAAAATTAAACATAATTTGAGCCAAACAACTCCTTGTGCAGCATCACATGGGTACCCTCAGTTGCACACAGCTGCCTGTGCTGGTCCAAGCTGATGAAGCCTCATAGCTTAACTGTTGGAGGATGGTAGAGAAGGCATAATTAATAGTTAAATACTCTATTTTTAACATTCATAGAATGGCCTGGTTGGAAGGGACTTCAGATCATCTTGTTCCAACCCCCCTGCCATGAGCAGGGATACCTTTTAGACCTTTAGACCAGGTTGCTCCAAGCCCCATCTAACCTGAATTTAAGTTTCCAGGGATGGGGCATCCACAGCGTCTCTAGACAACCTGTGCCAGTGTCTCACCACCCTCACGGTAAAGCATTTTTTCCTATTATCTAATCTAACCAGTTATTCACAAGCTGTTTAAAATCTACACTATTATCTTACTTATTCTAGCTTAATTTTAACTTCATGCTCGTTGTCTGAATGATTCTCTTCACTGGGGGGAAATGTAACTTAGTTCATTCTGTTACTCTGAAGAATCAACAGGCAAAACTTCACCAGAGGCATCAGGTATTTTATTAACTATGCAATTGAGCAAATTAATTATCTCAGCCTTGCTTCCTGAGAACAGGCAATTGTGCTGCAGAGATCCTATTGCTGTTATTGCTCCATAATCCAAACGTTGCTCTGGTGTGCTCTTCCCAGCCTACAGATTTGTCACTGGACTATTACGTTATGCTCCACTGTTTTTTCTAATTATACTATATATCCCTCTTCCCATAGCTTCCATTCCCTCCCATCCAAACAATACATTTTAATAATTTGATGGAACATTATTTCATAGCTTCTTCATAAATTCTTTTTGCTAGTATTATTTCATGACACCAAGTCAGTTCAAAGTTATATGTTTCAGCTTTGATTAGTGGTTCTGCTTTTCTTAGTCCTCCAGAAGACAGCTGGACTGGTTTTTGCTTTGAAAGCTGGGCTTACTATTATGGTATATGGAAATCAAGAGTATAATAAATGTGAGTGGGACAAGCTAAATTTCTGTTTATTCCATTAACACAGGGCTATTTTGTTGGAGTTTGGTTGCTGTTTATTCATGGTAATAATCCACTTTTTCCTCAGCAGTTGGAGCATACCTAATACCAATTACAGCTTTTACCCAGTGTCAAACTGCTTTGAAATCCATGTTGTTATACTTGCTCTTCACTATTTATATCTGGGATTCGGGAAAAAAAAAAGTATATGTCAAGAAAGGAGAGAAAGAGGAAAATACACCAGCTGAGTTAGAGGGCTCAGTTGTTTCTGATGTGAATTGAAGAATTGCAAAGTGGTACTTAGTTACCTAATTGCTCTCCATCAGTTTTAATGTGCAGTTTACTCCAGCTAAACATGAACCACTTGCTGTGAAAAGCAATTAAGAAGTGAAATCATAGACCCTAAATGTGGAAATTTCTATTTTTCTGTTTTCCACCCTCAGGTTCCACCCTAAACCCTCAGGTTCAGGCCATTTTATTACAGCCCATTGATGATTCCCACACAGACTTTACTTTCCATTCAGGTAATCTAGTTTACAAGCTATTTGAAAACTCATCTTCAGTTTATACCTGATTGTTCCACATCTAAACAATATTACTTTGCTATTTTCAGATTTGGTTTCATTTATGATTATGTTATGTAATGACATCAAGATAATTAAACCACCCTCCACAACAGGATCTGTTGCAAATTTCCTAGTGAAGCATCAATATGAGCCTGTTGTGTTACCCTGTGCAGGAGAAACCTAACCCTGCCCTCATTTAAAAAAAAGAAAGTAATTATGCTTGAAGGAAGACAGTATATTATCAGAGGGATCAAATTAGGTATCTTGCATTCTCTTAATTTCTCAGAAGTCTGGAGTGGGAGAACTCAGTAATTCTGCCCCCATAACAGCCCAAAGTGCTCTCAGGCTTCAGACACATAAAGTGAAAATCCCTAGAGCACAAAAGCCACTGGAGGGTTTAATTAAATTTGCCAAACCTGTTTTGGGTTCAGTGTCCTGGCACCTGTAGATGGCTTTCCTGAGTGTGCACAGGCTTGCAGCTTGTGCTGGACTGGTGTGGTTAAACCCAGCATGGGTTTGCTGGCATTCACTGCCTCCTCCTCCTCCTCTGGGGTGGGGTGAAGGACAGTCCCACTCTCCTTAGAAACCTTTTTTTTTCCTCCTTAGAAACCTCTTCCAATGCAAACCCAGCCAAGCCTGAAATCGTCCTACCAGCTGCACATAAGCTGTGCTTTTGTTGAGCCCTCCCACTCCCTTCTCCCCTGTCCACACATCTTGCAGCTTCACCCCTGGGAGAGCTCTGAACACACAAAATGTTTTCTGTGGAAGGACACAGAAGAAGCCAAACCATTTTCCATCCACAGCTAGGACATAGAAGTTCCTTATCTCACAGATGAAGAAATAGACTTGGCCTCAGGTAGGATGCCCTGGGCATTATGTCCTGTAATGAGATAGTGAACAGAACATTTTCATCTCCTCCTCTCTCAAGGTGAATTTACAGATGGCTTACTCCTGCCTCTATTTTCAGTAATTTATTCTTGCACCCGAATCAGCAAATTAAAAAATGAGTTCTCTTCCTAGCTGACATTTGCATATTCATTAAACATTCCATTGAACTATTTCACAACATTTTTAATGATGCTCACTGACAGCTCAGGATGTACCAATCTCATGGCAATCTAAACTGGCAGAGCTGTACCTCAGACTTGAAAGGGCACCACTATTCCTCCCCGTTGCTGCATTTTGGCAGTGGCAGAGAGGGGCTGAACTTCCAACAGGCACTTTACCATTGCAGACTGCCTCCCCTTCAGCTCCAAATTCCTTTTAAATATTTCCATATTCAGCAGCACCAAAATTATCTTCATGAGCATACATGCATAATAGGAATGCTTATAGGTACTGGTATGTCATATCCTGATTTATATTCATGGGTTTGACAGTAAGGTTTGCTTTATATTCAATTCAAAGACTTCATTAATATGAAATTAGCACAAAATGCAGTTGAATAATAGGAAGAATATAAACCAGTGGACTCTTTTTAAATTCTGACTTGAACCCCTCTGGTGAAATCAACATTTTCTAGAAAATAGCTTTATTGAATACACTGGATTATATTATACAATCCTGATTTCTAAGGACATCTGTAATAGCTGGAAGATTAATCCATTAAAATGACAAAATACATTACACTGGTAATTTATCAGTTTGGCAAACTATGTAAAAGACTGCCTTTTCTTGGGTGCAATGTAGAAACACATTGATTGTGTGAGCACTGCAAGGTGAGATGTGTAATCATGAGGTAGTTGCTAAATCAAAGAAAAATAGCATAGTAACAGAACTTCATTTGTTCACTCAAATGCTTATTGATTAATGTTTATTTTCTCATTTTGGCTCAATACACATTTTGTGAAAAAGCCAACTGCTGGTGACAAGACAGCATATATGATTTGGCAGTGAATTTGTTTGGCACCAGACAGCAAATATGGCACTTAACAGAGTTCAGAAAACAAGTTTAGATATGATACAGAATAAGGTTGGAGCTATATGGCTGAATATTAAATCACTGTTCCTTCAAATTCACTAGAGGCTCAATTTTTCTCTAGGTTCCTAAGTACCTGAAGGTTTTACAACTCTGACCCTGTCTTCTAGAAGTTTCAAAAGTTATACTTCAGTGAAAAAATAGTATAATAGAAATATTTGCAAGCCTTAACAAAAAGCAGTTCTACTTGTTTGGCTCTTAAGAGTACTAATGAAATAGATGGCAGTAGAATTAATGTGTAGACTAAATGTATGTTTAAGTCCTTTGCATAAGAGAACGTTTTTGTGATAGCTTGCACACAGCTTTCCTGTAGTGGGATTTACTGATTGTGAGTACATGTGACCATGCTGGAAAACACAGATGAGAATTGGAGGAATGTGAATTATTTCCTTCCTTAGTTAAAATCTGCACAAACTTAAGCTGTCAGATTTGTAAAGAACCAGGATTTTCTAGGAGGTTTTTTCCTTACTTTCTTGCCACATCTCTAATTATGTTAAAAAACTTTAAAGAAACCTTGCAGGAAGTAGCTTCTACAGTTGAGAAACAAATATTTAACTTCCCTAGAAATCATATACTAGAAAATTACAAAGTCACCTGCAATAATGCCACTTTGACTGGAAACAGATTCCAGGGTTTTATCTCTTACATGAGTCATGCCTAAACTTGACCTTTAGTGACGACCATGTAAATATAAGTCAAGACTAATGTATCAGTAACACCATCAATGTTGGCTTCAGGAGCCTGTGTCCAGCTCTCAGTAAGCTGGACAAAAGGCACGTTCTCCTGGGCATGCTCTGGTCTTCTGACACCTTTTTTATTCATGAAGTGAAGAATGGAATAGATTTATTATGCAAAATCAGTAAGAAACAGTGGCATGATTTGTGAGGCTTATTAGTACCTTAAAGTTTTTGTTGCTAACAAAATTTTGCTCAGGTTCCAGAAAAACTCTTTATTGTATCTTTAATGTGGCAATGGAATAGTTTTTCAAACTTATAATTGTATTTATTTTTATTGTGTACAGAATCTACAGTGACATGAGCATTTTCCAGAATTGGGAAATTAAAAAGGTTATTACTCTCTATCTGAAGAAAATTATTACTGGCACTGCAAGGCTATTATTTCTATTCATTTTCAGTGCAACAAATTGGTTTTGGAAGATTTTGTTCCTCTTCCCTCCCATCCCCCACATCTGTCTCATCTCTACTGATCTTAGGTTAATGAAGAGCCACATGGATTTTGTTTATGCAGAAAATATACAGATCTCATTTTAGGTTCAAAAATAAATTTTCTTACAAAGAGTATCAATGATGTTACTAATCACAGAGTGCCTTTATAACTTTATGTGCTAACTATATTTTTGATGATTACTCTTATGCTAGTTTATTCTTTTATGCCTAATTAGTCTTTGAATAACAGAGAGAAGGATGCATACATTTATTCCTTCAAATTATTCATTCACAACATTTGAAGGCTTCTGTTTCCTAAAGCAAGTATATATGATTGCTTGATACAGTTTTTTAATTTGATTTTTGTCAAGGGACAGTGTCATAATTATTAATTATCATGCTCATCAGTAACAAGACTTACAGATGAGCCTCCTGTGTGTATCCCTGTTCTGCAAGTCTGTGTTGAGGAACAAAGAATGTAAATTTGCCCTGATAAATGCATGGGCCCACTGCAAGTTAGAGCAAATACGAAAATGAACTGGCATCCTTGATAACACTGGGAGGGTTTGCAATTGCTGGTTTCATTTCTATTCTGTATTGTCCTTTCTAATGTCACCTGGTATTTTCCTTTCAGCAGGGAGATGCTCTTGGTTGTGCCTACAAATTAAATCTTAGAATGAATCTCTAAGCTGGACAAGGCTCCACTAACAAAGCTGAGTTCTGTGTAAAATACAGCATCGTGTCATGGCTGACCAAATACCTTTTACAGATGGTTGACTTTAATACAGAACTGCAAACTTTAATTTTACATGTACTGGGTACCATTATGTCTTAATTTGGATATGCAGTGCTTGGCTTTAAATTTATGGCATCCCCATGACATTTCTTAACATGAAATGATGAGCAAATTTTCTGTCTTAACCCTTCTATCAAGTGGCTTCTTAAGAAATTTTACTCCCTAACTTGGACTGTGCAAAACTCATCAGGAAGCAGAATATTTGATTATTTTAAATGCTAAGAAGATAGTAGAAACAAAAAAGGCAAAAATCAGAATTATTTGCCTTTTTCTGTGGATACTTTGCCACGTATACAACTCCCTGCCCTGTGGGCCTCTTCTAGCACAGCATCATTGGCATTTCAATCTAGGGAAAGTTTTGAGTCATCATTACATGTTAATAGAATAGGGGCTTTTATTCCAAACATGGAATGGGTGAGGTTCAGGACAGGAGTATTTGCCTTTTGATCAGTGAAATTTTTAGGTTCTGGTATTTCATGATTCATTCATATTAGAGTTACTCTTACCATTTGAAAAAACAGATATATTCCCACTTTCCAAACATCAGGTTCTCCATTCTCCCACTGTAGTCCTGGTATGAAACATCACACCATTTTCGAAGCTGAAAGGACAGCATGATTTATATGTATAAAGGATACTTTGGGTAATTTTTGTAATGTTCTAATAAAAGCGATTGAATATAACTCATTCCTGCTTTCCAGGACAGTATTGTTGTATTTATAATATGAAATGGGTCAGAATTTATTGTGGTAGCACAAAAATCTCAAAAAATATAAATCAACAGAGAAGTTCATATGTAAAAGATAGAACTTCCATGACAATACACAGCAGTTTTATTGTGCTGAATTTGGAATGCACACCACCCTTTTATGTCCTCACACACCTCATTGTCCAGGAGAACTGAAATCAAAACCTCAGTTGTCACCATCAAATGTCACTACAGTGCCAAGGGAGAAGTGGTTTCCACGTTTTAACTGTGTATGTCCATGCTTCAGCACATGAACACTGATTCATTTCCCCAGCCATTAAGATGGAAAAGCTGCCCATCTCAGGGATCTGCTTTGGCTGTGCAGGTGAAGCAGGGCTGTGATGAGTTACCTGTGCCCATCCTCCCTTCCCTGGCTCCGCAGGAATGCTGGGGACAAGGAGGATGTCGCCCCACACTTCATGAAGCGCACACAGCTCTCAGGGGATGTAGATTCTTCATGCTTGTGAAAACAGAATATTTTAATATGGTTTAGAACACAAGCTCTGAGTGTTTATTTAAAAACTGGGACTAATTTATAGTATAGCAAGTTCTTAATAGAAGTATATAAAATACGTAAGATGCATACACTTCCCTTCAGTGTGCATTGCATTTCCTGCACGATAGCTGGTAACTTTTTGATTTGTGTATTGCTTAGTTTTTTCTTACAGCTGAGAGGGCAAGTTATGAAGCAGACAGATGTTCACAACTCACATTTATAAGCTTAGAAACTTCCTACCAGATGCCAAGCCATTCCATACTCCCAGATACCTATTCCAATACCTCTGCGCCTTGTTTCCATCTGTGAGACGACTGCCTTTCCACGGCCACCTACGGCAAACTGTTCAGTAAAACTCTCTGCGATCCACAGTCGAAAACTTTACACACTTCCACAGATGTCTGTAGAAGTTTTAAGTGTCACCTCACGCTATTTTCCGTAGAAAGGGCTACCTTCAGCAAGAAGAGCCGAGCGAAGAAGGCACGTTTGGGCTGAAGCGGCGCCGGTTCGGGAGCGGTCAGAGCTCCAACGGCAGAGCAGCGGGCTCCGTTCCCCGGGGGTTGAGCGGGCGCGGGGCCGTTCGCTCCGCGGGCCGGGCTCCCCTCAGCGCGCCGGGGAAACGCCTGGGACCAGCGGCCGCCTCTCCAGCACGGGCACAGCCGGGATCCTGGGCCGGACCCCCTCGCCCCGCGGGGTGCGGGGAGCCGGCCCGGCGCTGCTGCCCGCGGTCGGTGAGTACCTCCCGCGGGCCGGGGCGCCGAGAGGCTGCGGAGCGGCCCCTGAGGGGCGGCGGCCGCGGCTCCGCGCCTG
>VXAX01000813.1:107568-185479 GCA_013399835.1 Leptocoma aspasia
TGCCCGGCAGTGCCCAGGGGGTGAGGGGGGCACAGCACAGCCCGACCCGCCCGCCCGGAGGTGAGGGGGGCACGGCACACCACAGCCCGGCCCGCCCGGCCGGCGGTGAGGGGACCCGGCGGTGCCCAGGGGGTGAGTTGGACACAGCACAGCCATGCCGCCGTCCCGCCCGCTGCAGGGAAAAGGCGCCCGCCGCCCCTTAGGGCCCCTCAGACACCACCGCTCCGCCCCGGGGCGGCCCCAGCCGGCTCCTCCCTGCCCGGCGGTTCGCTGCTCCCTCCCAGCGCCTCGAACGCCCCCGTGCCGAGGTCTTCTTGCCGGCTGTGTGCCTCCAAAATCTGGGGCGGAGGCACTTGATGCTGCCTATTTAACCACCTTTGTTTAAACTGCACTTTGTCAACGTTATCGGACGTATTTTCTTGCTGTATTGCCTTGCTATTTTTCACCTCTTAAGTAACGCGATGTACCATACCGAAGCGCGGGGGAGGATCACGGTGCCATGGCCGGTGGCAGGGCGGGCTCGGGGCGGTGATGCTCCAGCTGGAGCGCTGTGGGAGCAGCAGCATCCCGCGGGAGCCCGGCATTGCTCCGGGAAGCGATGGGCGCTCGCTGGGTTATTCCGACACCGCTAATGAGGAGGAGGCAGTGCGGCTTTGCCCCGCAGTGTCACGGGTGACCTCCTTTGAAAGGTCTGTCAGCGATAGCGTCTCCCCGGGACGGTGCTTTAGTGTTCATTCACGCTCGTGGCAAAATGGTTTTCTCGCCGCCCTTTTTTTCCCGCAGCGTTGCAGGCACTGCTGGTGTCACATCGTGCAGCTTGGCCTTCGTTCAGCACGCCGAAGAGATGTACAATTCCATTAATAGTTTTCTTCAGTCTGTCCTCTCAGCTGGTTTTGAGCGCTGGGCAATGAAGTCAAAATACCTTAAACTTGTACTTTTACATCGTTTTTGAAAACACAGAACCCAAAGGGCTTTAAGGAGGATGTTCAGGATAAAAAGGAAACATCTGTTTCCGCTGTGTTGCAGATGCATCTTACTGGGTAATCCTGGTTTTCATTTTGCTTTTGTCACTATTCTCATACCTATGAGATCACAGAGGATCCAAAAGAAGCAGAGAGCTCCAGGCAGAGTCCCTGGTCTTGCACTAACTGCCCCAAGAGCCCAGGTGACTGTTGAATTGTCAAACAGGTTTTGTGGTGCAAAGAAAGAAATCCTTTGGATTTTTACCTTTCTGCTTCCCTGTGGGTAGGAGTGTGTGTGCTCCTTGTAATGAGTGGTTAACGGTGCCACCAGTGGTGTCTCCACTTACTGTGTAGAGAGATTTCACCCTGAGTATGTTAAAACCTACATATGCCTTCCTATTCTGTGGCAGTAGATGAGAAACTCATGTATTTCAGTCAGCACCTCTTTTAATAAATCAAAATTAGGCTCTTCATTAATAATGCCTTAAAATAGTTTAGATGCCTCTGTACCATTGAGACTAAGAGGCTGGTGTCACTGAAGACTTACTCAGATTTATGCTCACATCTGCACTGACGTTAGTGGCATTTAATCCTTATTTAAATCTGGAAGGCTTTAGAAATTAAATGCTGTCACAGAAGAATTTGTGGCAAAGCTTGATTTTTGGGTCACATTTGTGTTTTGATTCTGAATTTGTCAAACGAAAAGCAATTTTCATTGGTCTTTATAGTGGCAGCAGGGCCAAACCTGAAGAGGAAAGATTTGGGCTTATTGTGTGTTCTGCAAGGTTGTTCTTATGGATTTTGACCCATATTCATGATGATGCAATGACTGTTTACTGAAGAGGAAAAGCAGTGGGAAAGCAGGCAGGAATTCTGTTGCTGCAGTGTTATTTTTGATAATTTTCACTTGAGCAATTTTGTAGCTGTGCAACATATATTTTTTAAAACTCTGCATGCTACTGTTTTGCAATGCTGGTTTGTAGCTCTTTTTAGCATGTGAGGCTGGAAGTTCTACTCTCTTGCTGCCTTCATTTCATAAGGATAGGTAGTGAATTTCTTAAACCAACACTAATTTATTTTCCAGATGCCAGCCCAGGACTGATGTTTTCTAAATGCTAACTGGTCCTAGAAGAATTACAACTGCATGATCAAAGTGCCAGGTTAGTTGTCATCAGCTCTCTTTTTTCATAAAAGCTCTCTTTTTTCTATTATCATTTCGCTTTTCCTTGTGCTCATGTCCTTTGGTTTATAAATTTAGTTTCATTATGTAGGCTTGGCTTGTTGTATGTGTTTACCAACTCCTGGTAAAATAAACTCACACATTACAGCAGTGTAAAGCTAAGTATTTCAGCTTTCCAGCAGAATTAAATATTTGACTCTGACTTGAAACATTCATGTGTTATCAACTTTTAAACTATCAGTGCTACATCCATTTGTCTTTAGAACTTTTTCAGCATCAGAAACATTTTAGATTTTAGACCAACACATTTCCTTTATCTCCACAGACAAACTTTACAAGCTGTTCTGAGTGCTTGTTTCAGATGCTGAAGTGAGTGAGAGTTCTTTCCTGTAGTTCAGAACTTGCTTCTGGGAGGGTAATTTCTGAATGGCATGCATCCATTCAAGGGTTTTAGATAATTTATCCAAATTACCTTAATTTGCTCCTAATTAGCCTAAATTAAAGCGCTGTCCCTTCAGTTTGTGTTAATTTTAAAAGTGCAAACGACTTGAATTCTAAATGAGCACAACCACACTGGGATTTCACAAGCTCACTGGTTTTGCCCAATCAAAAATGTTATAAGTTTGTCGCTCTAGACAAATTTGCAGATTCTGATGGTGAAAAGACTGATCCTTGTTAAAATTACTGATAAAGCTCCTGGTAACTTCCCCAAAAGTCTCCATCTCCAAGCCTGTTGATCACATGTTAAGCAGCCCTATGACAGAATTCCATAGGCAATAGTAAGTGTGAAGGGCAATTGATTTTACATGGAACAGGGGCAATATAACTCAGCTCTCAGTGCAAGTATGCCCATTAGATAGAGTGGTTTTGCTTCCTGAGAAAAATATTGCTTGTGTTCAAGGCCCTGATTTTGAATATTTTCCTGGACACAGTAAAATACATCGTTCTCATTTCTTTTTTATTTGTGTTGTTCTTATTTATTTGTGTTCTATTTTATTTGTGTCCCACATGAAGTATGTGCTTCCAGTGAAGTTACTCCCGATTTTCTTTTAAGTGAATTCTGATGAGAATTCCTATCTCAGATCCCTTATCCGAAAGCCAGGCTCTGATAAAATGTACACAGACCTGTGTCTGTGATAAAAGTTAAATGTGGATGTGCTGCAACACAAAACAAAGATTACAGCAGACATTTCCTAAATTATTCTGGAGACCTGTTCTGGTGCAGTCCAGTAGTTGTGTAGTGTTAGTTGAGTGTCTGACTTTTTGGCCTACTCAATTATATGCCTGTTAAACCCAAAGGTGCAATATCTTGTTAAGAATCTCCTATTCTCTATTTATTAAACTGCTCTTTAAAACTCTGCTGAGACATGGTCTGGTCACAGACTGCTGGTGAATAATCAGCTTTATAGTCTGCAAATCCATTTTAAACATCTGTTGAACAACCTAAGTGTGAAGCTTATAGCCAAATATGCCCTAGATGCTCTCCTTCTGCCCTAGAAGGAAGCCAGCTTTTTAAGTCTTTCAGCTTTGAGACAAAGTTACAAAATCACTTTATTTCACTAGAGTTGTATGTTATTTTTGCAAGTAGGATGAGTTCCTTAAAGACCAATTAACCTTCATATAAGTGGACTGTGCTGTGTTGCATAGTGTCTTTTGGAAGCTCTGTTGAAGTTTGCTGATGCTTACAGTGGCCACTCACAAGGATAATTAGATGTTAAAATTATGATCCTTGGATATGCAAGAGGCTGTAAGGCATTCTCAAGGGATCAAGGCCCTGCAGAAGGGAAGGTGATAACCTGAAATCTGAAGGGGAGGTAGAGCAGTGCTTAACCAATACCATTCATTTTTATTTTGTTGACTGAGAATACTATTCAGTTTAGGAATAGTTGAATGCTTCCTGATGAGTAGAAGGTGCATTTTTAAAAGGTGGTTGATAAGTCATTGGTTGTTTCTTTGCACATAATTCCTTCTCCTAGGAGAATGAAGGGCATAAGCAATCCCATGTCAATCCTGCTAACAAGCCTTGCTGCTGCTTAGCCAGCCTGCCTTAGTCAGTGCCTATTTCTTCTCTTTTGCATAAATAACATGGATAAGTTTTGCCTTCCTTTAAGAACTATTATAGGATTTTTGATACATGCATACCTCTATGTTTACTTGGGGCCAGAGAATTGGAGTGGAAGTTGATGGGATGAAGGATGGGCTGTTGTCTGTTCATACAGGGAGCCTGATCAACAGTTCAAAACTCCAGTCCAGGGAGGCTGGGTTTAGTACTGTGGGGCAGAGGTTCCTACAGCAGCAGATCCTGCACAAATTTTGTTTATCCAAAATGCTGCATTAATTCAATTACAGCTTGAATTACTTACTTCTGTTTATAAAGTCAAATAACATGTTATTGAGTCTTCCTGGGTAATTGCATGGTTTCTTCTTCCTTTCCCATGTCTCACCTGGACAGCTGAAACAGGTTTAACACTTTATATTGTTATTTGTTTCATGAACAGCAGAGGTGATTCTTGCAGAAGAAAATGAGCTGTGTGCACTCCCATCACAGAGAAATACGAGTCCCGTTTCTTCTGACTTCTCATGCAAGTAGGTGTTTTGGGTTGGTGTTTTTAATACAAAATTGCGGGACACAATTTTCTGTTTTGATAATAAATGGAAGAGAACAAGCTCTTTGGGAATTGTCAGGTTCCAGGTGCTTTTTTTCAACACCATTCTGGTTACTTAGGACTATGTGAGCAAATGGAACTTCCCCAACAGCTCGTTCTGTTGTCAGTGGACTGCATGTGCAACTTTCAACCTGGAGTTTCTTGACTTTTTTCATGCTCTGCTTTGCTGCTGAAGTGTATTTTGTGTGGGCATTTAATTAGACGTGGAAATACTCACCTATATATCTTTTTTTACATACAGATGTGTTTGGTGTATACACACAGAGTGCACCAAGTTATTACTCTGTGTGAATAAAGCTACTAAAATGTTCACTGTTAAGTGTAAGAGCTGTAAGAATTATGAGTTAATATTCACAGATTAAGATATGTGAAGGTTTTGGGGGTCTAACAAATTACCTCCTGATGCATTCAGATGATTGCAGTGCATTTATTTACTCTAGAAATATCTGAATGGTCAGATTTAAAAGACTTTTGGAGAGCAGAATAAAGCAAAAGTTTATGAAAATAAAACATTTGCTTCTGAAAACTGTACATCATGAAATATTCATAGCTGTTCTACAAACAGGATGTATTTTATAGAGAGGAGTAAATAATTTTGTTGAAGAATTGCAGCTTGATGTGTGCTGATTAACACTGGAATGCAATTATTTGACAAAATCAGAAGGGATAATATTTTGGGAGAGCAGGTATTTATGGTTTTGACTGAAAACATTGATTCCTGAAGATGAGGGTGTCCTGCCAGCATGCTGTGGTGTCTCTGCTGGTGACTAGATTGAGAATTGGAAAAGTACATTACTCTTTCATTTCTTTTACAAATATTTTCACCATGAGAAACATTTGTTACTTTAAATGCTCTGAATATAATCAACATCCTGTCCTGGTTTTGACTCTGCTTCTTACTACCACTTATTAAAATTATTTTAGTAGGATTGGTTGTCATGTTTCAAAAATAAGTAATTATCTTTAATTTTGGTTTTTTTTTCTGGAAAGATTGCCCAACTTCAGGTGCACTGCTACTTTAGACTGCTGTCAAACAGAGCCATTAGTCTCACCTGACTTCTTTCCTTCTTTTCCTGTCAGCTCAATTACAGACTGTCAGTGCTGAAGGAAATGCTCTTGATGGTGGAGTAGTATAGAGGGAAGTGTTAGCACCTGCTCTTAAAGGAGTTCCTGATTTCCTCCTGCTGCACAAACCCCATGTGGTTTTAGAGAAGACCTTGATCTGTATCAAAGTTGTCTTATCCCCAATTCTTTGAAATGCAGCTCAGTGGATGTCAGGCTGGAATATTGTATCACTTCAGATGCTGAAATTCTTTGTTGGATCTTGGGTGGTTGTTTAGCAATGTCTTTTTTTTTTCCTCTCATATAGTCTAGATTGTCAACAAACTGTGCTGCAATAAAAATGTCTAGGAATGCATTTATTTTGCTGCTCTAAAGGAAATTTCAGTACAGCTAATTTGCAAATGAATATATTTAGAAATTCTGTTCAAATCTTGGAGTATTGATCTCACAAGCCAAGTCCTTGTTCAGGGTGTTCTTTTGAACCAGCAGGAAAGTGAAGAGGCAGTAATTGGAACTGTCATGATCTGTGGTTAATTTGAAACACTCTCAAAAACACCTTAAAAGGCTTCTGAAAATCAAGGTGAGTTGGTGATAAAGTACCAAATTTGCTTATGAAAATAGCATTTAGGAACCTGAAACATCTGGAATGCAGACTTCTAAATGTGCTTCTCTTACCTTCAAAAATGTTTTGGCACAGAGCTGTAGACACAGAATTAATTTTCCAAACTGTGGACTCTAAAATAATTTATACCTAGAAAACTTATAAAATGTAAACCGTTATCTTTATGCCTTTCTTTGTTTAAGAGCTGTCTGAGATCTGGTTATGGATGCATTCAGAGTTGCCAGAGTTCAGGGGCCTGTGGGGATTTTGCAGCAGAAGGGATAAAGAAGGGAGTGTATTGTTTTGTCCTGTTCTTTTCTTCCTCACTAAGCTTCCTTTTAGTCCTGTCTTCTAATAAGTATCTTAAACAGAACAATCCTAATGAAGGGACTGAGCCTCGGGTGCCAGAGTTCTTATGGCTGCTGGTGAGCCTGGTTCCTTTTGTTGGGCTGGAAGAGATAAGGAACCCAGTCTCCAGTGAAACTGTTGTGTAAGCTCACACCAGGTTCATGCAGTCCACCCAGTTAAGTTCATTCAACAGAAGTTAGGAAACCAAATAAATAGTACATTTAAGGTCCCTGTAGCCCAGCACTGAAAAAAATACTCCATTGTTTGTTTTGAAATGAATATCAAACTTGTGATATTTTATCAGGTAAACACTAATGTTCTTAGCAAAACAAACATGTGTTTATTGGAAATTAGGATGTATTTGAAGCTAAGGCTAGCTCTGCATGGGAATGTTATTCTGGCAAATTTTTACTCACTGTAAATGCTCCCTGTGGTAGAAGGGAAAGCAGTGCATGTGGCTAGTTCCTGTTACATTGAGATGCATTTTAAAAATCACTATTATTTTCATAGAAATATAAATTTTATAATCTCTATATATGATAATTTATTTTTAATTAAACAGATGTGTTGTTAGTGCTTTGCTGTGAATGTGCTGATAGTGTAACAGCAATAGCCATGATGAGTTATGTGTGTGTGTGTGCTAGGCCAGAAAATCTGCTCAGAATGTGTTATATTACTTCCTTCTCCTTGGTTACCTCCCTCAGATTATTCCAATTTTCAAGTGTTCCCTTTTTAAACCACTTTTTCCCAAAAGTATCCTGTATACTTCCTGCATGTCTGCATTGTATCATTCCAGTTCATCTGTTGACTTTGAAGAACAGGGGGTGAGAGGACCTCACTCAGAGTTTTAGAAAGCAAATGATGATTTTGGCCCTTTTCTTTTTTAGCACACAAATGATATTACTTGTGAAGCCTGGCTTGTTTCTTCTCTTCTGGGCCTGTTTTTGTCACTTTTAAAAACTTCATTGGGAGTTTGAGGTTATCTCAGCTACTTGGGGGAAGACTCGAGGATGTGTATACTCAGCTGGGTGTGTACTTTCCCAGTGGTACTATCTGGCCTCAAATACTACAGGCTTTACAAAATCACTTATATAACATTTATTCACCAAAACATATTTTTGACTTGCAGACTTGTCCATCAAATCACCTCTTTTTCATTCTAAATCATGTGAAAACTTACCAGAATTCTTCAGTTACTATATCAGTATCCTTTCTGCTTGGCTTAGTGCATATACATGACAGACTTCAAGAATTTCCATATTCTGTTAATTCACTTTAAAATTAAGCCTTTTAATATTCACATTCAGCATAAATAGAGGCCATTAGTTGACTTAAAAAAATACAGCCACAAGGGTGAAGTTTTTCTTAATATTAAGTTTTTACACAGAAAAGTCACTAAGCTCATCTAGGTCCTTCAAGTAAGCCAGACTAAAAAGTGAATATTTATTACTTCTAAGCTGTCACTTCCGTTTATGAAGGGATCAAGATATCTTTGTTTCACAGCAGGCAGGTAAAGATAGTGACCCACTCTTAGGTGCTAGCTGAAGTTCTTGGCTGTATTTGTATTAAATTAGTTGTGAGTATGCAATAATTTGCTTTATGCCCACTAAAATAGGTGGATCCGAGGTGCCACTACAAACATCATTAAGATGTGAAATACCCATTTTATCTTTTCTCCATTCACTAAATTTACTTATAGGTGGGCATAAATACACAGGGTAAGTGGTAAAATATTATTTATAATTATGTGGCCAATCCAAAATCAGGTTTTTTTCACAACAGTAATAAAGCCCTGCCAGCCCAGGGGATTGACAGCTATTGATCCTGACTTTTATATGTAACTCAATTTTGTCTCTTACATTGAGGACTTGGAATTTTATCCACAATTATTTCCAGATCCAAACAGCACTTATCCAGAAATAATTTTTTTTGAAGAGCTACACTTTGATATGTAGGCTTTATTTCAGCCCTACTGAAATCGATAGGACCTTTTTCTGTGGCCTCAGTAAGTATTGGACTGGGCCCATAATTTACACTTGCAAATAATTTTGGCCACAAAGTCATATCTGCAGAAATGGAGGCAATTCCTCAAAACCAGGCTAACTTCTGCTTGTGGGGGTTTTTCCAAGGGAATTTCGGTAACTGGCTGTGGTTTTTCCTTTATTCTCTGGGGTTATCAGAAGCACAGTAATTTTCAGCCATTGTTGGGTCAGGGTGACATGATCTATGGTTGCTTCCTCGAAAGGAAAGTTTTCTCTAGACTTAAGAGGAGTTCTGCTCTGTTGTGCCTGCTGTGATGAGTCACAAGGAGGGAAACTGCTCCTTCAGGGTGTTTTCTAGCTATAACTTGGGCTTTCTGTTTGCAAACCTGTCAGTCCACAAAGCAATTGATTCTCTCTAGCAAAGAGCACCGTGACTGGCTCACATGTGATCAAAGGTAAGGGGAAAATGGCTTCTGCTTGTAACAGAAAATGTGGATTTTGTTCTCTGAATTCTCTCCCCACAAATTCAGTCATGAAACTGTAAGGATGTTGGTTGTAGGTTTAGCTGGCAGACACCAAATATCTGCAGAAACAGAAGAAAAGCATCAATGTGCAGATTTAAATGCTTGCAAGGCAAAAATCCAGTGTTTTTCTAATAGATTGTTTACCTCATATGAACTAGAAACTGATTGACAACTTGAAGTCATACTCCAGAAAATATTTTAAGTACTTCTTTTTCTCAAGGAGACCTTTATTTAGAAACACTTTATTTAGAAACATGCTCTGGTAGGAATGTTAAGATTTATAAACGACCTTTAATCAAAGGATACAGGATCAGAAAGAGAGGCATCTCCTACATGCTGGAGTAGAAGAAATTACAGTTGGACAAGATATACCTTCTTTGTACAATACCATGGGCCTGGATCTGGAAGGCAGCATCATGACTGTAGCATTAGGAGTGATGCTTTCCAGTGAACTGTAGCCTTTATGATATTTATAGTTCAGGAGGCCTTCACAGTGAAATGTTTATCCTCTAGGAAGGACTGTGAATAGCTTCTTTAAAAACTATTAAAAATTACATTGCAAGTTCATGAAAGGAACTTTAAATGTTCTAAAAAGCAGAAACAGCTGCAGTTTTCTTTGCTGCTTGCCTGCATTAATTCCAGCCATGTCAGAGAAGTGGCACTGCCTTCCTCTACTGAGAATAAATAATTCTGTCTGTGATAGGATTCCTGGAGATTTATTTTCTCTGCAAATACTCTGTGTTTGTGAGTGTGCAACTGGAATGACTTTCATCATACTTGGTGTTTGTACGTTGATTTGTAATTAATACTGGCAAGCCTGAAGATCTGGTCCTTTGTACCTTGGTTGATGCAAATCAGATTCTTTGCCTTGTGGGAGGTTTCTGTGTGTTCTCATATTGCTCTTTGCTTGTTCACAGCTGTGAAGGATATAACCTTGGAAGCAGTCCAGTGATTGTTTACATAATGACATGATGTGGTTTTCACCCAGCTCATGTAGGTGGAGAAGTCAAAACCTATAGATTATTTAGTCTATGGCTTCTCTCAATTTTCAAGCATCACTTAAATCTATGGTGCTATGTTTAGTTGTGGTGATTAGGAAGATAAATATATAATTTTAATTATTAATATTTTTTCTGGAAATGTCACTCTTCAAGATAATGTAGGTAGCAATGCCAGTATATTTAAACATTATTCACAGGTGAGGCATTAATTAAAGATGGCTTCTTCCATAACCAAGATGCAGAAGACAGAAACCAGGACAGCCCTTTTAGATGGAAAAGGTTGGTCCATGACATCCAGCTCTAACTCTGTCAGGGAATTTAACAGAGTTTGCTAGATAAAAATTATTTTAACCTTGCAGGTTTTGAATTAATATTAAGAAGCTACATTTCATGGCAAAATAGTGGCACTGTATTTGCCTGGCTTGAAATTACTTTAGTGGACTCATCACTGTTATCTCCTACCCTCTTTGGGAAAGAGATAACTCTTCTCTGAGAGAGAAGAAAACTCTGTGAGACTACTAAACAGTTCAAAAAAATGGAACAGAGATGTTTTAGCCTATCTCCTCTTCTACATGCCACTGTTAGGCATATAGAAGAGGAGATAGGCTAAAAATATCTTCTGTATGACTGTTAGGAATAATTTTGGGATTCCATTCCTGGATGAAACCAGGATGTATTCAGATTCCTGAAAGGTTTGAAAAGTACATTGCAGTGCTTCACAGTAATGGAGAAGATGAGCCTTGGCTGTCTTTGAAAGAGTTTGGGGAAGAGACTGAGTGTGGCAGTCATGATGCTCAGTGTGATAAAGGACTGCTTTGATTCTTCTGTTCTTAATAGAAAAATCAGTTTTGAGTTTATTACTGATAACAATAAATGCCTTAAATGCTTTCCCTCCATAAATAGAACATTGCAAATATATAAATAACTACATTGCTTTGATGCCTAGATACAATTGTCTTATAATTAATTCATTTTCCAATAAGAAAACCAATTTTAGAAAACAAGTTTTACTTATCTGTATTTCTTCAAAGGAACTTAATTTTGCAGTAATTCAGTTATGTAACTACAATTAATTCATTGTTAATTTTAAACAGAGTAAATATTTCTAAAATAATTGGATAACTTTAAGTGTGGCTAATGATTTTGACTATTTTTCCTTCAGAATTTCTCATTTAGTCAGTACTTCAAATGAATATGCCAAGAGTATTGTCATGTTTTCTGTTTCTTCCTTTATTTTTTAGACTTTTTTCTGTTTAATTTCTGTTCTCTTTTCTTTGATATTAGATCTAAAAAAAGTGTCAGCTATGACTAGATGTTGTTTGACTATCTCCTATATACCCTTTTAACCTATTCTGTAGAGTTTTAAAACGTTCATGCTGTAACATTGCAAAAGATACCTATGGAGGCTCATTTCTTCTTATATTATTCACTGTTAGTGGAGCAAATTGCAGTATGTCAAGTGAGGCAGATGCCTTTTTATTTAGCATCAAAGCTTAATTTTAAAGTTTTAATTCTGTTTCAGGAAGAACTATTTATGGTGATTTTTATTTATACAGAGCATGTATGAGAGCAATGTGAGAATTGGCAAATGGCCTCAGTTTCTCGTTAAACCAGTTCCTGAGGTGAAGTATTTCCATAAATCTTTTCGTGTTAGGCTGAAATTCCTAAGAGAGGAGGAATTTTATCAGTCTAATAAACATGCTGTGGGATAGGTACCTAAGGCAGACTTAAAATCCTCCCTCACTGCCTGATTTTGAAGGACAGAACCAAGAGGCAGGAGGTGGCTCTGGGCAGAGCTGTGCTGGCAGTGCCAGGCTGGGCACACCTGGTCCTGCGGTCCCAGGTGCTCCTGTCATGCACTGAAGGCAGGGCAGCCCTGGCAGCTGATTTGTTTGATGCTGATGCTGGGGGTGGCCAGCCCTGGGGCTTAGAAAGCCTGGAGTAAGTTGCAGTAATGGTTCAGTCCCCAGATATTTTCTCCCACATGGCTTTGGGTGTGTCAAATGCTATTCGTTTTGTGTTAGGTGACCCAGCTTAATGGTGATGTCATATAAACCCAAAGAGGTATCAAAGTGCCTTCTTTTTTTTCTTAGGAAAAAACCCTGTAAGATTTAGTAAGTACTGTTAACAAAGGGTAATTGATTGCCTCATTTGTGTGGCAGTGTGTTGCTATAGAATATGGCAGGCCTTTGCCAGGAAGAAGAAATTTGTATTCTCCTGAGGATGGGAACAAGTTCACATTCCTCTGTGATGGAGAGCTAGTTGCCACCCACAGATGGGAGAGCAAATTAAAGCAAAGGTAATGAGTAAAGCTTCAGTTGAATTTTGTTTTGGTTGGTTTTTCTAATATAGTTTCTCCCTCTCCAAAAAAAGTACTTAATACAGATAATAGAGTTCTTTGATGGAGAGAAGGTTCTGATTGTTGAAGTTTTCTTCATTCTTTTCACCTTTTGCAGTGCATTTCTAAGTACTTTTCATCTTGACTGAAAGTTTTATTTAGTTATTCCAAGGGATTTTTTTTTACCAGGTCAGATATAAGAAAAAAAAAATCAATTTTTTTCATTCTTAGAAGGTAGATGCTTAAAGAGAAATCAATAAATGTGTCTGTGAATGAGCTGTTGGCCAGTTGGCAATGTAATAGCCTGGCTTTGGAGAAAACAGGAAAAAAGGCAAAACAAAAATAAATTATATTGGAGCTTAGGTTTAGGATAAAGATAAATTATTTGAAAGCTGATCTACTAGCCTGATGGGTTTTCCTATAATAACCTGTCATAAAAGTCTTAATCTTCACTATAACCAGTGACTGTCATTTTGATTTTTGATTTGTATGGATTTGAATGAATTCTCAAAATCCTGTTTGTAATTAACTCTTCTTTTCCATATACTTCAGGCATTGGGAATACCACCAAGCTAGCCAAAACCAATTAGTATTAGTTTTTAGTATCAGTTTTTAGTATTAGGCTTAGCAAAAAATGTTATATTAATTGTGTTATGTAAAATTATCTAGTACTTCTTCTAGGCAAAATATCAGTTTGAAAGTAAGCAAACAAGATTTAAGATTAATCATTAATGGAATGATGAGAAGATTTAAATCAAGGAAAGATGTACCCTTGGGAAGCATATTCTTTTTTCTTTAGCACTGATTCCAGGAAACTGAAGCTGATTTTGACTTTCCCATGTGTGGTTGACATAATATTTTAATTCCCACTGCACTCTGTGCATCAGCTGGCTTGGCAAATCCAAGGATGATCAGAGCACTGGTGCCTGTTTTAACTCAGCTGAGTAGTATTAAAAAACACATGCAGCCAGCAGAGCTTGTATTGGTTATGGTGTTTCTGAAAACAAATATCTGCTCCTATATTTTGTCTGTCTAATAATTATACTCCAGTTTAGAGGGTTTTATGCAGTAAATTCTATCAAGTACCATATTCCAGAGGATCTGTGATAAAATCCTTGCCCTGTTGGAGTTGATGTAGGCCCTGTGACTTCAGAAGGATTAGAGTTCAAAGCCTCCCAATGCAATGAATATGTTTCCTTTAAGTCATGGGTGGAAGATGAGGCAGCATAATTACTGTGGGATGGATTCAGCTGACCAGATGTTTGCAAATCTTCTTCATTTGGCTTGGTACCAGAAGAAAGCCCACTGCTCTCCTGCCAGCTGGCAGTTCAGTCAGTCCTTTTGCCTCTGCAACTCTCCATTTTCCACGAGCAAGTCACAAATGTACATCAGAGAGTACAGCTCTGTCTTGGCAATGTAAGGAGAGATGGTCATCACAGACCTTGGGCTTGCAGTGATGGACCTGTTTGCCAGGTTCCACAGCTACAAACCTGCAGCTGTATGTTGTCATGCAGGATAAAATTAGAATCTTCCTTTCTTATTTCTCCTGTAAATTTAAAGGACATGTGATTTTCTTTCCCCTGTTCTATTTCTGTAAATATGGAAGGTGCAATTTATGAAAACAAAGTTTGGAATGGACTTCAGGTAGCCAATTGATTCTAGGAGTTTTGTTATTTATTATATGGAATTAGGAATTTGAGGATAATTATTCACCAGTCCTCTTTAGAGGAGGCAATTTAACATGGAAGAGAAACTCTACCGAAATGTATTTTCTTTCTTTTCTTACATTTAAAATTTTAATTTTTAAATTTAAAAGTTTGATTGGTGATTGATTTACCTCGGTAAGATATGATGTAAAGACTCTCAGTTTCATCTCTGAAATGTCTGTAAACTGAAAAGTGAAGGAAAGTTTCCATGGAGTATCAAAAGAGATGCTTAGCATAGGGGTTTAGTTAACCTGATTAGAATAACTCTGGACTCCAACCTCTTTCTTGCTGAGAACCAATCTGTAGCCAGGCTGGAACAGTGTTCAGGCTGTAGTTCAGGCCCATGATGTGTGGTTCATATGGATTCTTTCTCTGGGAAGTTAATGTTTGCTTTGAGAGAAGCAACTGGTGTGTGGGGAATAAAGTGATGTCTCACAACTGCAGGAATCAGCCCTGGAGAAACGAGACATTGTGCAAAGAGTTTGATTTTTGTGAACAGCTTTTTGCAGTGTTGGTTTCCTTATCTGCAGCCAGTCAGATCCATGTTCATATTTCAATAATTAAATCTCTCTGTTTACTCTTTTAAATCCAATTTGGGCCCTTTTTCAAAGCCCATGGCTCCTTTGCCTGCCATCTGAATATTTGGTTTATCTGAGCTCTGAGCTGGTCATGTAAATTGAGCTCAGGTTTATCTGAACTCTGAACTGGTCATGTAAATTGAGTGTCTCTGGTTTGGATCTGCTTTTTTGATGGGTAAACACCTCCTTGCAAATGGTCTACAGATCCCTGGTTTGAGGGTTGTGCTGCATCTATTTCTTGGTGTTGGTTGTTTTTGTTGTGGGTTTTGTCTTTTATGGAGGTAAGGAGGCAGGCTGGGGAAAGCAGTGAAGGGCAAACAGTTAAAGAAGCCATACTGGGATGTGAAATGTATATCCTAAGGTGTTAAGAGCTATTACATGGATCTGCAGCATTTCTGATACCGACATGGGGTAATTACACTTCTGTTTATGACTGATAGTTCAACTTCTGCCAATGTTTCCATTATTAACTTTTGTTTTCATGGAATTGTACTACAGGCAGAGTCTGTATCTGGGTAATTTTATTAAAGCAGTTTTCAACAAGCTCATTGGCTGTGCAAGCATGGAAAGAATATTAAATTAAAAGAAAATTCTGAACCTAGGGAGCCTAATGGTCTGATATGGGATGTTAAGCTATGTCATCACTAATACAACATGTAATTTCTGTTTTGCTCTGATTGCTTGCAAAGTCAATGACTTTTCAGCACCAGTAGCTTCAAAACCAAGTCTTTTAAACATTGCAATAATAGCCTGAAAATCACAAGATCTTAAATAATGAGTTGCCTTCCACTTGGAAGAGAAATTTGACAACCAGGAGTAGCTGACCAGAGCCAGCATTGCAGCAGAGCTTTGCCTCTTTTAGCTGCAGCCTTGGAAGGGTGGCTTAGCCAGGACTGTGAGCAACACATTGCTCAGAAGGTCTTCAAACACAGCTCCTGTGTGACTGTCCAGATTCTGGTACTGGCTTACAGTGCTTACAAAGGTTATTTAGGGTATCAGGTATAGACATAAACTGAAGACACCCAACTTAATGAATTAATAGTTTTTCAAAAATGATATCTGGATAGTGATAGCCTCAGTTTTTGTGTCTGGGCTTAGACATAATCCCAGGATTTGATGTTCTGTGTGAGGGAGGCAGAGTGGTCTGAGAAAATCCCAGCAAGACCAGTGGAGAGGTTTTGGCCTTTTACATCTTCATCCATGTTTGTATGCAATATAATCTACAATGACAAATCTGAATTATTTCATAAGCCTCATCAGCACAGAAACTGGGAACTGCCTAGAATGCCTCCTAAAGACTTTTTTTATTCTCTAAATGAGCATAAAATCTGGGAATTTGCCTTTGATGGCAGTATGTTGAATGTGAATGAAGTTGCCTGATGTAGAGCAAGAGGCTGTGATGAATATGGATGTGGTGCTGCTGGCCTTTGTTAGTGCAGAGGTGCCTGGAGAGATGAAACAGGGGAGCTCCAAAGTGCTGATCTTACGCCTCAGCTCTTGATGAAGGATGTTTGATAACTTATTTTTGAGATTTTTGTTTGCTGTTCTCTCTTCTTTTTAAAAGATTTCTTTAAGAGAGCTCCCTAGTGATCTCTGACTGTATTACTCTACATCTTAGTAGTATTTTACTTTTCTTGGATTAGGGGTTTAGTGAATCGAGCCTTTCTAAACAAAGGAAACTTGTGAGAGGCTTTTTTGGCTGTTGTTTCCCCCCACAACCTGCTGGGAACCTACCTCCAGGGCCCTTGAAGGAGATTCCCTGCGTGCGTTCTTTGCCAGGGATGAAAAACGAGCAAGACTCACTGATTCTTGGTCTTCAGGTTATTGTTTATTCTTTTCTTATCTTGAGGTTGATATACTGTCCACACCAGACTCAGCATCACAGAAGCAAGGCGCAAAATGGACCCTGAGTTCCCAAAATCAAGGCCTTTTAAAGATATTTGACCCAATTACTGTTTAACACGTATCTTGTTTTTACTTTACTACCAATAACTTCTGCTAATCTACACACGTAACAATTATGCTGCTACCATCTCTAACCAATGACTTTGTGCCACCAATGCTACAGAAAATGAAGAAGAAGAAGGAACAAGAAGGAAAGGAAACCACACTCCAAATCCTCCATCTTGTCTCCCATTGACTCTCACACCAAAATCCTAAAATCCTAAATTCTTCACCCTGTGATAGATTGCTACTACTACTGCTACATACCTAGTTCACACCTGTGTTCTCCAACTCATCCAAGCCTTAGCAATTTTTCTCTGGGACAAAGGTTAAAAACAGTGTCTGACTGGGGGTCAGGGCTCCCTGATACAAGCAGGGAAATGTTCCCTGTGCCCTGGATTCCAACAGAAACTCAACATTTCTAATTTTTCTTTTAATCTCAAAACTTCCTAGTTTTGAGATTAAAAACAAATCTAGTCAAAAACAAAAATCACTTAAGATGTGGATAAGTGAGAATTTCGCTGCCTTCTCCCGCTCCCCGCTTCCTACCCCACATTGAAATATGAATTATATTTCAAATTAGTTAACTGGTAAGAAAGATACAGAATTGTGTTGTGCATTTTACAGCCTTAAGCAGTATTTTCTGTATTTTTGGGACAGTTATTATAGCTGACATGAATTCATGTTATTCCTTTGTCAGGCTATACTTGACAAACACTTTTTGACCTATTTTTTAAGTATAAATGTAATATTTATATTGTTTTGTATATTCCTCCATAAATTACAACTGCACTCTGTAATTGTAAACATAGATTCTGACAATCAAATGATAGTTTTTTCATGAGTGTTCTAGTTTATTTTAGTTTTCCCCAGGAGCTTCAGGTAATTAATTTTTTTTAAATTTAAAAGATTTTAAAAACCCCCAGCTATTTATTTTCTCTCTCAAATGGAAAATAAAATAAACATACTCAAAAGAATTTTTACCTTGAGTTGGAAATTAAGCGTGTGACATACTAATTTTTTTTTTTTAAGTAGTGAAAGATACTGACAGATACTGACAGAGGTTTTACATGGTATTTTGAGAGTAGAATAGAATTTGGTAGATCTATTGTCACACGAAGGATAGCTGGAATCCTGGAATAGTTTAGTTAATTGGTTTTGCTTATACTATGTAATTATGAAGTCACCCATGTTGCATTCAAACTGTTGTCATCTGAGCTTCAAAATCAACACTTGAATTTAGAGCAATGGTTTCTTTATGAATATTTATGGTTACACTTTGGAGAAGTCTTTACAGAGTTTCAGGCTGCACGTTCAGTGGGAAGCTTGAGTCTTCAGCTGTCCCTCATAGTCAGAAGGATTCTGTGATGAAGAGGAACTTGGGAAAGTCAATGGCAGAAATCTGGGACTGCACAGAAAAGAGAATTGTAAAACATTCTGTAAACAGAGGTACTGCATGCAGAAGAAGATGCAGGAGAGATGGTATTCTAACACACAAAGTTTCCCGAAGAGTTTCACAAGCACAACATAAAATTACAAAAAGTCTGCTTATTAAACCCTGGGAGAATTTTATTGCTTGTAGAACTGCAGTCTGAATGTCACAGCAGTTACTAATTACAACCAAGAATGTTTACAGCATCAGAGATTACTGTAACCATACATTTCAGAGCATACAGGATAATGAGGACAGAGGGGATGCATACAGGATGATGGAAGTTTAATATAGTGCACACATTTTTAGCTGATTAATAATAATTTGATGCCTTCATGTAATGCTTTACATGTCTTTACCATTGTACCTGCCTCTAATTCATAAGTCTTTAAACACCCTGGGAGACAAAACTGGTTGAACATCCCTGTCTGCTGCTTTCTTTGGATGTTGCCTCTGTGTGTTAGTAAAAATTCTTTTATTGGTAACTCCTTTCTCTTTTTTCTTCATAATGTTTCTCACCTTTGTCTAGTTTTGTGGTTTTTCCATGAGGTTTTCCAAAGCAGTAGATCCTAAGACCTACTAGCACTTACTCGTACTAGATGATGCTGTGTTTCTATTTTTTGCTTTTTAAAGATATGGCTCTTGGGTTTTAGCTAGAAAGGATTTAATGTTTTGATGGGGCTTCTTTCACCATGTGGATTTTTGAAATTACTTTAACTAATTTCATTGGCAATTCCATGCTGCTTCTAGACCAAGAGTTATGAAACTCTGATGTGCAGACTGCTGGTACCTGCTGGCCTAGGAAATGGTCTGCAAGGAGGAGCAGTCCACAGGGCCTCTTGGGATGGAGTTTGATGAGAGGGCATTGCCACTGGGAAGAACCAGAGATGACTGAGAAAAACACACAGCAACACTTTGCTCATAGTATTGAAGCCAATGGATTTTTATTTTATGTTTCCCATGAACTAAGAACATTTGTGCAGTCAGTTCCTCAGGTGTTTGGTAATTTGTTAAGGAGTAGTAAATGGGTCACCTGCTCACCAATTCACCTGATTTGTAACTTGTTTCTTTTATCTAGCTCTGCTGTGGGCCTAGCAAATGACTTTTTGAAACTTTTCCAGTACTCAGGCGTGGAAGTAACAGCACATGTTCTTTGATGCCCAGATTTGGCAGTTTCTTGAAGGGGTTTCACTGTCCCATCTCCTTTTTAGAAGGTGGACTTCATTAAGCACGATAGACTTTATCTTTTTTTTCTCCAGGGTGCCAGACCCTGACTTGCACTCAGATAATCATGAGCCAACTGTTTCAGTGGGAACTTTATGCAGCTGAATTTTTTAATTGGCCCAATCAGCTTGCAAAGTGCCACTTGATTTTGCTTCCCACACAAGTTTTCCCTTGGAAAGGGAGCTTTAATTTCCAGCTCTGACTGTCTCAAGTAGACGCCCTGCAGAGTGTGCTCATCCCCAGCAGTGGGGAACAGCAGCCCAGGCAGAATTCCTGGGGTCTGGAGCTCACGTGCATGGCCTGCAACACAGGGAAGGGGAGAGCCACGTTAGGAATGCCTGCTGTGCTCTCAAGTTGCTGGCTGGGGAGAGGCCTGGGAAAGCTCCACTAGCCCATACCAGCACAACTGGAGGTGCTTCTGGAGGGTCCAGGTGCATCTTTTCATACTTTTTTTTATGAGAATTAATATGAACTCTTCTCTCTGTATTCTGGTAACCATTTTTATTTCCTTTTGTACTCATTTTTCTTTTTTTTTTTTTTTTTACATCTCTATGATGGTGTGAACCTCTCACACCTTATAGGAAAAGGATTTGAAGAACCTTTTCCTCTATGAGGAAAATGGAGTACCCCAGCTGTGCTTCCCAGGCTTGTTAATAGATCTGTTTTATTGTGTTCTGTTCCAGTGCCAGAGAATTTTTTCAGGCAATCCACAGTGATTGATTCTGGGGAAACAAAACACCATTTCCTTCTGTTTTCAGTCTCGAGTCACGCTGTAGGTCTCATACCAGATTTTTTTCCCCCAGTAATTCCAGAATTCATGCACTTGTCTACCCACAGCTGTTCAAAATTAACTGAAAATAACTTTCAATTCTGGTCTTCATGCCTAAAAGTTATGACTCAGAGACTAATAAAAATGGCCCGTCATCCTTCTGGATTTTATATGGAACAAAAAAGGCATGTCCCAGACAACAGTTTCTGTAACTTCTTGAGTTTCATATTGTTTTTCTTGATGTAAGGTGCTCCAGTGCTGCATGGAATTTGGTTTTTTTTTTCTGATTCTAACTGCTGGTCACTAGTAACAGAACCTGAGAATTTGATGAAACATTTACAGTTTACTTTGTCTTATTCTCCTTGCAGATGGACCTCTACAGAAAAGACAGATAGAAAAACCCAGCAAACATGAATGTTCTTCTTTCCATTTGCAAACTCTGTAGAAAGCCAACATTCCATCATTAGTTGAAGCTGATATAGAAATATTTGCAATGGCAATACACTGTTCTTAGTCACATGTGTTCTGCTAAGTAACAAAATGACAAATTTAAGCAGTGGCTGCAGAGGCCAGCATGCTGTCTGCTGGGCAGCCTCCCCCTTTAATAATCATGGATTCACTGCTCTTCCTAGAAGTGCTGCTTCCCTTGGGGGTCACATCCATACAGTTCTCTTCCCCTTGGCATTTTCAATTAAGGTGTTTGAAGTCTCTTGCTTCATAGTAAACATTTTTTATTGTGCTACTGTGCAGAACAAGTTGAGTGCTGAGCATGAGAAGGAGGGAGATGAGTAATGCTTGGAAAAGGCTGCTGGGACAAGTAAGTTGAATAGAAAAGAGGTGATGGGGAGGATGGGTTAAATTTAAAAAACATTCAGGTTGGAGTGGCTTGATGGGGAGTAGTGAAATTTTGTAAAAAAGTTACTCTATAATAAAGCACATCCATTTTCCAGAACATTGTCATCCACAAGGCATGTGGGTCTCTGTAGGCCTGACAAGGTGAATCCATCCTGTCAGGGTTAGATTGCTGCCTGTCACAGCCTAAAATCCAGCCAAGGGGTATTCACCTTTCCATTGCAACCAAATTCCAACAGTCATTCCATGTCATGTTGTCATGGAACAAGAGGAATAGCATGAGTTACTGAGGGCCAATTTTATCCTAAATAGTTGGAAATTTACTCCTGACTTAGAAAATTTTTGAAGTTCATTCTCCCTTAAAAAACAACCTACAAGGAAGCAGCAATAATAGTAGTGTAATTCTAGAGCAATTTTAATTCTATGGGAAGATCAACCATATTATTTGCAGTCCACTACAGGTTCTGATGTATTTTATGAAGGGTTAAGCCTTCAGTATTTCTATGCTTTTTGGTTCAGTTCCCTGTTGATTCATTTTCAAATCCTCCATGAATGAAAAAACAAAAGTGCTTTTCTTTTGTTAACCATGCTGTCATAATATAATACAAAAATAATACCGCATTAAATAAAATGTGATGTTGTTACATTTCCTTCATGGAATGCTGAAATATTTTCGTGCTCTTAGAAGTTTCATCCTTTGGATTTTGTATCTGGTGCATTTTCCCAGAGCTCTCTGGCTATGCAAAGCCAGCCAGCTTCCTTTCACAGAGATTGGTTCCATTGAGGACCTGCTCACTGAGGCTGCATCTTTGGCTTGGTGCAGGCAGCTCACCTTTGGGTTAACTTTTAGTAATTTGCTTTTTCTATTTGTTAATGATTGGAGATTTTGTAGAGGATTTGTATGGCAGCAGAAAAGCAGATGGACACTAATGTATGTCTCCATTAAATCTTCAGTATTTCTTTTTAATTGGACTTTTCTTTGAATGGGAAGAACTTATTCAACAGGGAATGGCATCAGAATTGTCCTTCTTAAGTGAGCGAGTGCCTACTGTACTTCTTAATTTACTTTTAGTGGAAGGATTGCACAGAGGCATTATCTGGAGTTCAGCAGTGTACCTAGCCACTATATGTTTGGTAGGGTTTTTTTTTGTTTCCCCTGACATGAGTTTTTCCCCTTTCCAGGCTGATGGAAAGTTGTTTCATTATATGCTAGCCAAACAGTCTGGGAATAGCCAGAGGTCTTTTTATCAGTTTTCCAGTGCATTTCCACACCTCTGCTTCGCATTGATAACCCACTATTTTGTCACTATCTTCCATGCTCCTTATGTAAATTAGTATCAAAAGGTTTCAGACTATTCTGTGGAGTTTCTAGCATTTATTTTGTTCCTCACTTCTGGAGACAATATATTTTGCTGGCTTTTACAGTGGTTTTTAATTTAAGACCCTTTTGTTTTTCTTTCCTCTTGTTTGTTCTCTCTACTATCCCACCATCCTTTTTTGTCTTACAGCAGAGAGTGTTGCATTTATCTTTGAGCTTATATTGATGTTCTTCCATTGACCTTCCTTTTTTATATGAGTATAAATAAATTTCTGTACATCACTAATGAGTGGTGTCTGCTGTAAAATCATTGTTTAGATAACATTATAAAATTACTGAAACTTATATTAAAATATCTTTTCACATCACACCACACTTTTAAAAGTGAAATTGCAGACACTGGGGAAGTTTGAATTCAATTCTGATGTGACATGTTCCTATGCATTTAACATATGGCAGCAGCTTTTCTTTTTCTGGCTGTGATCCAAGCCTTGAGTCTCCATTCCTGCTGCTTTGCTCTTTGAAACATCCAGTGGCTTTGGGTGGATTTAAGGAAAGGCTATTAAGGAAAAAATGGCAAAATAATGGTTAATGCAATGAAAAGTATATGACATGCAGTCTAAACTGGGTAATTAACTGCTTTCTGGTGCTCTTCATTCCTACATCATCAACACCATTCCACCAGGTTTGGTTGCTTTTTTTTTTATATTTTGAAAATGTAAGGCTACTCTGCTTTGGGTTTGGATGTCCTGTTTCTATTGCAAATGAAGCACACTTACTTTTGATGTTTTTGTCATTGGTAACTTAAGAATTTAATGAGATATTCCTATGAATACCTGTGTGCAATTACTGTGTAGTGTCTCCTTATAATTCATCAAATTTAGAGCACTTCTAGGATTGTGCTAATGAACACCCTTGTTTGCATGTAACTTCCTACGTCAACAGAACAGTATGACAGTTCATAAAAATATTTTTAATGAAAAATTTATTGCCTGTAGACAAATAAGTACTGTACAAAGCATACTTCTTTTTCTTTCTTTTTCTTTTGTTTCTTATTTTTCTTTTTTTTTTCCTTTTTCATTCTTTTTTTTTTCTGTCAGCTATTGCATTCTCCTTTACAGCAAAGCACTAATCTTAAACTATACCCCATACTTCTAAACTTTCTTTCTGTGGGCCTTCCTTGAGTTACTTTGTCTTTCTCTTCCTTAAGCAACACGTTCAGACTGCCTGATGCACATGGTAACCTTTATGTCAATGTCAAATAGGATTGTTCTAAAAAGATCCACTGACAAAGTGAAAAGGAACAAACAAATCCATCAACTTGCTAAAATGAGGTTGAAAAGACTGGAAATGTTAGCATTTAAATTTAAAAAATGTTGATCTCCTGCCAGCCTCCTACTTTCTGTGCTCAATTCATGAATTGGTAGGATATCAGCTGAGGGAATTTAACCTCTGAAGCTTTTACGGGGAAGCTGTTTAGTCTCCTTCAGTTCCCTGCTGACTCAGGGGAAAGAAGCTGGCAGGGTGAGCTGAGAAGTGCATATTTTGAGTGGACACATTCTCAGTTTTATTTTTCTTCCAGCTCTGCTGCAAAGTGAAGGGTAGGTTTTAAACATTGATTTTGAAGTAGTCATGAAATAGTGTTTCATGTTATGTTGTGCTACTGTTAAAAGAATTGGAGTACCTTCAAGCATTTATAGACAGGATGTGCAGAAGGCAGTGATTTGCTGTCTTGGAACCTGTTAAACTGGACACTGTCACTGCCAGAATCACCAGCTACCCAAAGAACACGAGGCTCACTAAAAATTAGGTAAGAAATTGTTATTTTTAGTTGCCTTCTATTCCTTGAGCCATTACAACTTTTAAAGGACATCTTGGCAGTCATGAGAGCCAGAGGCCTCACTTTAAAGGCTGGGATTGTGATGTAAATGCCTCACTCTGTAGCTCACACCTTCTAAGGAGGGCACTGAACCTTGTGAGACCCTGCAGTTATTGGGAGCTGGCAACATTGGTTCCTAACCAGGTGGCATGAAAAGTGTCCTTAGGATGGCTAAGCTTTCTGGCTGTGTGGACTGTTTGGTGCCTGCTTAGAAAGAGGCAAAAACCCAGATGGCTACCTTGAACTCTTATTTTAAAGACTGTATTTCTCAAGCTAAAGAATAATTTCTTTATCTGGCACAATGTTGGGATTTGACTCTTTAATGGTCAGGAAGGAAAGAAGCTCCTGTGTCTTCTGTACAACCATAGTATGTGCTGACAGATGTGCTCTACAGCCATGATGATGTGATGTGAAGCAGTCCTAGAAAAATTCCCTACTGCTCTGGAAGTTACATCCTTCCTCCAGCAAAAGGAATAATTCAAGATGATGAGCTTAGTAGTTTTAGTCCTGAAATCACTCTACTCTCATAATGTCAAGAAGCAATGGACCAAATTTCAATTATGGTTTTCCTTTTCATTCCTCAGTGGAGTGTATTGTTTTATCTTGCAGGGCTCTCTAAGCTTTGGGAATCACTGCAGGGATGGCAAAGTCAAACAAAACTGTTTTATTTTAGTTATAATTACTTCTGCCTGGTAGCAATTAAGAAACCAGAAAGAAAACATGGCCTTCCTGCCTCTTAAAACCAGGTTTTTAAGAGGCAGGAAGGCCATGTTTATTGAGATTTTCATACACTTTAAAATTATTTTTTCTGAAGAGATTTTTCAGGGAGAAATCTTTAAGGAGAAAGGTAAAATAATGAGAACTCAGACTGGAGTCCAGTTATGCTATCAATGTGTACTTTTTGCTCTTTAGGACAAATAATCTTCCATCTTTTGCTCAATAGTGAAACCCTACAGTGTATTACATTGCAGTAGTATTTTAATAGTCTCCATAAAGATCATTAAGAGGGAAATGTAAGAAGAATTGCATGATGTAGTTGATCTTAATTTGGTGTAAGAGAGTAAACAAAAGAAACCTGTCTTTTATGATTCGTCAGTTGAGCTACAGCAAGTTGCTGCACAGGATGCTGAAAGGTCAAAGCTGCTGTTTCTCAGTGATGTGTCAGAGCTTGTTTTGTTCTGTTCTCTTTCTTTGGACACCTAATTATTGTTTGCCTGCAGAAGGGAACTGCATGATCCATGATGAGTGCTGTGCCTTTGGCAGATGGACATTGCAGTCATGCTCTTAGGCTTTCATTTGCATGTTTCTTACATATCTGTATTTGCACAGGAAGATTCTTAGAATACGTTGAAGTTCCAATTGTTACATAGCAAACCATTTTAAAGATACATTTCAAAGTTTTACCAGTTGGCCAACACATAGCTGTTGTTTTTACATAAGGGGATCCCCTGCAGTACAGACTGGAGCTGTACTCCAGCCCTCTTCTTAACTGGCACCACATCCCAGGAACTCTGGCTTCTCGGTTGTGTGTGGCACAGCATGGTTACTGGAAAGAGAATGGTGCATTCCCATCTGTGTGGAAAAATTCCTGGTGCATACTCATGCTGGATGGCATGAATTTCTCTGAGCACTGTCAAGACCAGCACCCACCTCTTCAGAGCATTTGTACCCTCAGTGCTACTGATGTGCTGTCCTGGGGAGTCCCCCAGTATTAATGCTGTGCATGGTGTGCTCCCTGGGGATGCCCTGAGCAATTCTGGTGCCAGCTTGATGCCCTGCACACTATCAAAATTTGCACTTATTTCTCTGTCTGGAACATTTTTTTGAATGCCTAAAAAGCTGATTGTTTGTGGCCAATGTTGCTATAGAGACCCACTGTATATCGAATAGAAAAGGATGGCTGCCATGGAGGTGTGTTGAATCTAAATGTTAGATGTGACAAAACTTGCTGATACAGACCCACTGTCTATAGGAAAATGGTGGTTGAGGAAAGACAGAGATTACTGCACCATCAGTTGATGATACTCAGATCATACATTCACATGTATTAGACTGTTATTTATGAGAAATAATCCAGATGTACACTCATGGGTGTTGATAATTTCCTTAATGTCATGTTATGAAAAGGACTTACTCCAAAGAGGTGCAAGGCTGTGTCTTTCCCAGTCAGCAAAAAACAAACCATGTTTAAGTGGCTTGCTGAGTAAGAGTTTACTTGGACACATCCATAAATGGCTTAAAGAACTGGATGAACATGTGTAAATGTAAGAGGTGTAATTGTCTTTGAAATAAAAAGCAGGAATCTTCCCAACTGGAGCGAAACTTAAATGATTTTGGCAACACACTCATAGGAATAATCAAAATCTGAGGATCAACTTGCAAACCTTGATTGAATGTGGAATATTTCAGAGACAGGTAAGCAGAGAAAGGGAAGAGAGCAGACAGTGAGGACATCCACAGGCAGTCCAAAATGATGCTTGATGTGGCAGGTTTCTACCTGGACACTTCCAAAATTCCCAGCACAATGAGCATTTTTTTCTCTCCAGCCCATAGCTGCTGCAGTGAAGCTGAGTCTTTCACAACAAAACCTGTCTCTGAACTGAACTAATCCCTGCTGCTGCTTTTCAGGCTGGAAATGGTGTGCAGCAGGAGGGGAGGAAAAGATTAAATGATCCTTGACTTTAGTGTTCAGTGTTAGAATCCAGTTTAAAGGAAAGTAAAGATCTTATTGTTTTTGTGCAATTATGGACTTAGAGCAAGTTTATTTTATGAGGGGTTTTATTTTTATCTTGAATTCAGTGGTAAGAAGTTTAAGTTCTCTTATTTGTACCCATTACTTTTTGTTTCCCTTGACACCCCTTGTTTCTGTTGAGCCTTGTAAGTTTGTAATCTGTTGTGCCTTTACATCTGTCTAAACACAAATGGTTGTTTCTGATGTTTTTAACACCCTGAAGGAATTTATAAACTCTGACCCCATGGTTGACATTAATGGTTCTGACTGGCCATGGTTTGTTTTGGGCTGGCTGGGTACAGTAGCACTGATGGAGGGGGCTGAGACACCACTTCTAGTTGTAGGATTTAAGAAATAATTGGTTTAAACATGATTTTTCTTTGATGTTAGGATAAAATGAGCTGGCAAGCACAGTGCTTCCATACTTGTGCCTATAAATAGAACAAATTTTCCTTTTAAGCCTTTGATAAAGACTTCAACCAGCTGAAACGCCTGCTTTCTTGTGTTCCAGCCACTAGCAATGAAATGGCTTTAATATTTAAGTAACTGTTTTTATTAGACTCTGGTAGGCTTTAATAGGTGTTCCTGGAGAGCTGTTGACTTGCTCTTTATTGGTTAGCTGAGAGAGAAAGCTTTTATTCTTTTCCAGCAGGACCCTGAGGGTGTCATTCAACACCCTAGGGCAAGATGCTGAGCCAAACCCAGCAACAGGAGGCAATGATAAATCTGGACTTGAGGGAAATAGAGCAGGTTAGGCCTCAGCTGCACTTTCAATTTGTTAAATTTCACTTTTGACACGTTCAAAATGTAATCATCAGGTTGTACTTCCAACTGATGGTCTTCAAAATATGTTTATTCACACAAAATAATTTCCATTGGTGCTTTGAACGAGACTAACTTTTATGTGAAAGATGGTTCTGATAAGTTGTCTTCTTGCCTTACATCAAAAACAATTTTTTCACTTTCAAAGAAATATTTTTAAGAAATAATGAACAATAGAAAATTGTACCATAAGACATTAGGTCTTCTGTGAAAGTAGGCCCTGGAATGAGACTTCCTGTCCTACCACCCTAACACTGCTAACCATCATTTTAGCAGGAATGGATGTAACGGATTTTCATGTTGGACTGAAAAAAACAAAACAGAAATGCCACTTCCACTAGTGAAAGTTGAGTCCTTTGCCATGTAAATTGCCATTCTTTTGTTGGTAGGTTTGGGAAATAATAAAGAACCTCCGGCTTGTTTAGAACCCACCAGCACAACAACAAAGTAGCAATAATTTTTGCTAGTTGGGGTGCTGAGCTTTGTATTTTATGTTTGGGTTTATAATTTGAATTAAGGAAAAACGTGTATTTAGACTCTCTCCTAAGCTGTAGGATCCTGATTTGCTAGATGAACACTGCATTCCTGTAAGGAATGTTGAAGCATCATTTGTTCCCACCAGATGTTCCAATCCCTGTCTAAAGAGGTGCAGATGGGACTCAGGCTAAAGCCTCTCTTAAGGGGAGGGAAATTCTGCTGAGGCTTGAGAAGGAAAACCAGAGCAACCACCAAGGCTGGTCAGTGCAGAATGGGACTTGGGAAATGTCTGCACTTGCTGGAGTATTGTGATGACATGATGTCCAGTCCTGGGGCAATTGCTAATAAAATAATTCATTAACATTATTAAATTCCTAAGCAAGACTCTTCGGAAGAACCAGGTGTATTTATGGGAAGGGGTTTTTATATAGAAAATAAGTTGGGTCAGTGGGTGCTTACAGAAACTCAGTTTTGCACAAGTGAAGGTACCAAATGAACTGTTTGTACCATGGAGATGCAATCATTTGTAAGCTACCCACACAAATATGTAAGCTTGATGCATTATTCCATGATCCAAGGAAAATTAATACTATTTTAAAATTTAAACTTTATCATTTAAGCTTTTCCTTCCAAATTACAGAGTAATTTTGGAATTTTTTATAATCTTACTCTAAAATCTACTCTAAAGTAGCAAAAATATTATTGTTCAGTGAGGATAATTTATATGTCTTTAACATATTTTTCTTGAAAAAAATGATCTGTAAAATACCTTCACAACTTAAAGAACTACTCCAACTAATTTTGCTGAAATACTAAAAGAAAAGTATCATCTTATATGTAGGACCTGGCACAGAAAATACCATCTGAAAAAAGATTTTTTATAGGAAGATTTAAACATATGCACCTAGGTTATAATAAAGTAATGAGAGTATTTGCTTTCAGATTCTACAGCATTAAACAGTCCAGAACTGAAATTTGAATATGTGTGTGTTTTGTGAGTTTTCACCTTGTTTCTCTGTTATTGCTTTCAGCAACTACTGTTGTCAACTGGGCACTCAGGATATTTTTTCTCCTGCACAGAAGTGTTGATGGGTTGGGAACCCTGCTTTAGGGTTAATTTTCTGAAGTAATGTTTTGAAATGTGGTTATTTTTGTAAGTCACTAGTCAGAGCAGAGCAGACAAACTAACAAAATGTGAAATATTGGGGCTGCTGGGGATGGATTGAAGACTAAATATAATTAAATTGAAACAACAGGATGAATGATGTCACGCTCAAAATAGAACTCACATAATTTACAGTCCAATTTGATGTACTTAATGTTTCTTGCTTGAGCAGGTCTAGGACATTGAACAATGGGCATTTTGTGGTTAGTATTTAAAATGTTACTGAAAAGAGGAGTTTAGTAACAGAATTCATTGTTTAATGTAAAGGATACATTTTTATATAGAAGCTAAATAAGGTGAATCTCTACTTGTTAAACATAAAAAAGAATATATATTGATTTGGTGGAGGGAGGTCCAAGACATGGGTGTAAACAGGTTATCCCGTGCATTAAGCAAGTCTTTAGGATGAGATCAGAGAAGCAGAATCTTAATTTTCAGCTGTAATTTTCCCCCTAATACTTCCTTACCCCCAATTTATGAATCCTAGTGGCATAGTGGGGTATGTTTTCTAGCAAAGTCTCTGTGTGTGACTCCTCCAGGCCTCCATGAGGTCCTGGCCTCTCCTCTCCATCCTGAGCTGTCCCATCAGCAGCTGCTCCCTGCCTTTTCTTAAGGGCTCTATGTGTAGGAGAGACCACAGTGCCTGGATCCAGCTGCTCCCTACCAACCAAACCCGTGAGCAGAGATGAGGAATGCTGTTTGTTTGGCTCATTCACACATGAGGACAACTCTTCTCATTCAATCCCTCTTCTGTCCTCCTCACAGAGGTGCATTCCTGACCCCTGGGTGTAGGGCATTGTGCTGCTGGACAGCCACAAAAACTGAGGAATGGAGCCTCCAAGAGCTGCACACCCTCCATGACTGAACTGAAGAGTCTTCTTGATCTTGAGCCTGAGAAGACTTGATTTTCTTTTCTCTCAGCAGTCACTTCACTTTAATTTCCCTGATGCACATGTAGTAGAATGAGTCATGTACTCTTGAGCAAGCACTGTTTGTAACACACATGGGATATTTTATAATGGCTCCTTTTCTTTCAGCTTCTTTCCAGATACCTGCTGGCGCTTTTCTAAGGCTGACATTCCAAAGGCAAAAAGCAGTTTTTTCTGTCCCGAGTTATAAGGTAGGATACTGTTACTAAGGTGGATCAGTGTTGCAGTGTAAATCAGGGATAATCACAACAGCCCTGAACTGTTTCCAGAGGTACTGGATGGAGCCTAAGTGCACCTGCACAGGAATTTTCTCTTCCTCCTCTAGCAGGATGTTGGGGCACTGTGCTGTGGCTGCGTGTCCTGGTGTTGGAAGGATGAATTCCTGCACACTGTGAGCTTCCCTGGAAGTCCATTTCCCTCAGGTCTCTTTCTCCTCTGTTCTGGTCTAACTGTGCCAGCAGCACAGAGAGCTGCTGATCCTCAGGAACTAAGTTCATGGATACTGTGGTGGATTGACTTTTACTGAGCTGTGTGAGGAATTCAGGAGCATCTCTAATTGTTCAAAGTATGTTTACCTATGCCTAAGATGACCAAGAGGAATTATCTATGGATAAATATGAAACCTTTTGCCAGCTAAGGCTACCATTGCAAATAGTAAGAAATCTGATCAGTTATATATATATATAAATAGTATATAAACATTGTATTTTATGGACATTTGTATATTTGCATGTATACATTTGTAATTTTGCTTCTTTTATATTGTAGAATTGCTAGAAAAAATAGCTGATTAGCTTTTCAAAAAAAAAAAGATGAAAAAAAATTCTAGAAAGTTAGAAAGATTTGTTTGGCTTTCAGCTAGAATAAACATGTCAAGTTAAACATCCTAATCTAGGTAATTTAGGTCAGCTCTGACATTTCTGCCTTAGGCACTGATTGGAAATTTATGGTTTATGTCACAACCAGTCATCTAAGCTGCCTAATTTTGATCTTGATATGTCCATGATCAACATATTTTGGGTTGTTTCATCCTTGAAATTGAAACCTCTTTACTCTGTCTGTTTTTTGGCTAATTAATACTTTCCACTCTTCCAAAATATTTCTGCTTACCATGAAGTAATGAGGAGCTGGACCTTTTGCAAGGCAAATGCAGTTTAATTTGAAATATTTATAAAAGCTGTGGGGTTTATTCCTGGTTCTTCTTGTCAGGTGAAGAAGTTTTCTGGAAATCCCCCACATATTTTACCAAGCAGTCAAACTTATGGGAAAAACAGTGTGCAATTCCTTATGAAGCACCAGGCTTTTCACTGTGAAAGGATGAAAGACAACAGACATAAATTGAAACAAAACAGGTGTAGATTGGCTAAAATGTCTCTTTTTTTTTTCTTTTTTTTTAATATATGAGAGTGAGGCAGTGAAACAAGTTGCCTAGAGAGAATATGCAGTCTCCATCCTTTCAGGGTTTGAAGACTCAACTGTGTAAACCTTGAGCAACCTGATCTGACCTCATAACTGACCCTGTTTTGAGTAGGAGTTCGGATTAGAGACTTCAGGTCTCTTCCAGGGTGATTATTGTGTCAAGTCACCCAATTGCTCTGACAAACACACAAACCCAGCCTTTTTTATATACAAGGAACATGAATGTTTGCTACATAGGAAATACACAGCCTGAAAATCAAAACCTCTGAGAAAGAGCTGTGCCTGCGACACTTCAGTAGAATGAGCAGTTAAAATTGTACCTGTTTCAGAAATACCTCTAACAGACACTTGCTTCCCCTTACTGCTGTCCATTTTTGGGAGCTTTTCTGCTTTTTGTTGCCTTAAAGGCTTTAAAGTTATCTTCATCCTTTCTTGCCCAATTGATCAGATGTGGAACCTGTCTCAGAATTGGTTGCTACTTGGTTGTTACATTCCAATTTGAGGCTCCTTCTTCATTGTATGAAAAGGTTAAAATAAATATTCTGGGATATGCCTGAGAAATTACATTTATGTATTGAAGCTGTTTCTGTGCACCCAATAAGGCACAGAATTACCAAACTCAAAGATACAACATATAAATGCCTAATAAGATGATTACAAAACTGGAAAGAAAGCTTAAGAAAGAGCATCTCTTTACTAGAAAGAGTGTGGTCTTAACTAGTGTTGAAGGGTTTATTTCTAACTCTCAGAGCTTAGAATTTCTTGGTTTGCTTGGAAAAAATCTTTCTATATTCATAGACTTTTTTTTTCCCCCATTACATGTCTCTGGTCATTATTTAACATCAAGTTCTTACTAACCCTTTGTTTAGCTGCTCAGATTCTGCTTCTGCTGGGAGAGTTAAGCTCTAAGGTAGGTTGAGAAATTCTGTTTTAAACTTTTGAATAGGAAAAACCAGTGCAGTGGTAGTGCAAAAGGGGCAGGAGGTGACAAAATAGAGTGATGTTTACAACTCTCAAGTCTGATTGTTTGCAATGCATGCCTGACAACTTAACTGGTCCAGAAAAAGCAAACAAAAAAGCTTCAAACTAATGAATTCTCCCGCAGCCCTACCAAACCAAGTATCCAAACAAAAAGTGACCAGCTGAAAACAAACCCACATTTCTTAGTGCTCCTTTGACCCAGAGCAGCTGCAGTGGTAGTAGGAAAGCTCTGCAGAGGTTTGGCCTCTGACTTGCACAAATGTCAGGCTGCACAGGGAGTAATGTTGGAGGAAACCTGGCCTCTTTCCCATCTCACAAATCCATTGCTTAGCTTTACAGTTACTTATTTAGATATATATTTTTTAAAACTCAAAGTTCATCCCCAAATAAGAAATCTAGTTTCAGGTTGCCCCATGAATATCCTGAACCGTGTTGGGATTCCCAGGCAGAGCCCCTTCTGTAAGCTTTGAGTTGTTTATTCTCATACCAACTAAACCTTTAATTTACACTGATTAAGAAAATCTGGCCCCTCCTCTAATGCAAATGTGTAATTCTGAATTCTCTGTAATGCTGAACAGATTCAGACCCACATGGCTCAGTTATGTTGCTTAAATCCACAACAGAAAAACCTTGCTAGCCAGCAAGAAAGCAAATATTCAAAGGTCTGGGAGCTCTATAGAGAACAGTAACCATATTGCACTGTAAATTAATTTCAAAAATAAAATAATGGCCTATCAAAAGTATGGAAAGAGAATGTATACACAAATTATTACTCATCTATAACCATATTTGATGTCTTTTCCATCCTGGAGCTTGGATGGGATTGATTCTTATTTTGCAAAGATGTGAAGGCCTCACTAGTATAGAATTCATAGAAATCCAGAAAGCGCTCATCTGAGCCTGGGAAGAACAGAAGCAGTGCCTTCCAAGTACTCTTGCTATCTGTGTCTACCTGAGCATGGCAGGCCCCATGCCCTGTGCTCAGCTGTACCTTTCAGGGCTGAGAACTGAGTGCCTCCAGGTCTCAGTTGTGAGCACTTCTCTCGATTCTTTTCTTTTGTGATGATTCTTTTTTCCCTTTCTTATGCTAAAAATATTTACTTTTTAAAGCTTTTAACTTAAAAGAACATACTTCATAGAGAAATGGTAATTTTAAGGCCAGCTGAAAAGACTGACAAAAGTCCTACAGCTGCCACATGGCCTCTCCTTTCCTTTGTACAGGGCTGCAATTTGGCCTTGAGGGAAAAACCAGCATTTGCAAAGCACCAGTGGGGTCCTATCTGTGGGACCCCTGAGTGATTCTGGGTGTGGGATGCTTGTACCAAACTCCTGTGCCCAGTGGGGAGATGGATGAACAGTGTCTGTGCTTGGGCTGCTGTGGGAGAACATCCTTTGTGCTCACAGCTGATTGTCAGCAGTGATCAGACACCTGGTGGCATCTGAGCCCCACCTTCCATGTCTGTGTCACTGCTGGGAATGTAATTGCATAAAAGTGTAAAGGAAAAAAATCCTGTGGTGTTTGATTTGAGGATGGTTTGAAGAAAACTGATTAAAACACAGCTGATGCTGGGGTTTTGTTATAAATTTGTGTGAAGTGCCCATGATGTTATTTGGGAAATAGAATACAATGCTGAGTATACCTGAAAAAAAAAAAAACAAAACAACACAGAAAGGAAATAAGTTATTAATCCTTGAAAACAAAGAGGAAAAGGACACAAAAGAGACACTTCTTCCATACCGCTTCTTCAAAGTGATTCTTCTTTATGCCATCTGAGGTAATTTAGGCACTGGCTGAGGTGATGTTTCTAGCAAACCACTTCACTCTGTGTTTTGTTTTCCCCTTTTTCATCTCTGATTGACAGTCCCACCAAGAAACAACAATGAAAAGGACTTTCATGGGATTATATAGAGGCAGTTAAATTTCCTGGGGCACAAGTGTGTTTTCAAGAAAAGGATAAAAGTGTATTATTCTCTGGATAATCCTGGCTGAAATATAAAGGACTGCTTTTGGTGAATAATTAGAGAAAATGTCCCAAAACTATCTTTAATTGGTATAACATAAACATGTATTAATAGAGATGAAAGTTATTTTTGCTTTAGCTCCAGATAAATGAATAATCTGTTGTATTTTACTTGCATTGGATTGTAACTTTTATTATTGGCTCACTTTAGTGGCAATAGTGATTCAGTAACTCTGACTAAGTCAGAAGAGTACAAAATTATTAAACGCATACTAAGCTGAAGAAGCTGAGCATGGCATGACTTGTATTCTTGTATTTTCCTTCATTTTCTTCCTCTATAGGTAAGGGCATTTTGGTTTGCTTTATTTGGTTTTTCTTAACTCTCAGGAGAAAACATAAAAAGGCTATGTATGACTGACAATAATTTGTGTTCATGATCTGAATGGCTGGGAGATAAGAAGCTCTTTGTTCCTATCTATTGGAAAGTGTGCAGAAGAATAGCTACAGAATTAAGTTATGCAGTGCTCACCTCCCTCATGTAACAGTCTGTTGAAGCTGGGAATCAGCTTCAGGGCTTGAACAGGAGGAGGTAAAGCCACCCCAGGAAACCAAACACTTTGCTGTGTTGATCTGCTGGTACTTACAGAAGGACTTTCTGAGGACAGCTGAGGCAAAGAAGTTCAGGTCTTGCAGTGATGTGTAGCCAGAGAACAGCCAGTTGGTGAGCTCTGGAAATAACAGGTATTTCTCACGGTGGGGGAAGCCAGTGTGTTTGCAGCCTCTCAGGGCTACTGGGAGAAGACCAGCACCAAACCAATTGTGCTGAGGAGGCTGCACAGGACAAGGGTGTTGCATGCTGAACCCTCACCATGTCTTTGGAGTATCACTTGGATTGTCATGTTGAGCTGAGTTTTGTTGAGCTGGTGTTTTTGTCCTTTGTGGAATGAGACTTGCCTTGGTCTTGCTGACTTTATCCTGTGTGCATCTGAAGCTGCCCATTTTCTTTGTGTGGCTCGTGGTAGCTGCACTGTAACCTTCTGTTGGGGAAAGAGGAAGAGAAATTACTGCCTGATCTTGATGGAAACAACATGCTTTGGTTCTTGCCATTTTGAGTAGTGTCAGCCAGGTCACCAGCACGTGTCAGAATCACAGTTCAGAACCATCATACTTGGATAATTCATTACCATGATAGCTGTACCTTTCACTGCTCTGCCAAAAGGAAAAATGTAACATTTATAAAGAGAAATCATATGGAAAATTGGTACTTATAAGAAAAAAAAAATCTATATTTTGTTATGACAGTGTTTAAAGTATTTTTGGGCAGTCTACATATGTTGTGACAAAGTGTTTACCTCAAGGTTACTTCTTTGTGTGATGTATAGTCATACATTTACCTACATGCTGAAATAGGTTCTGTGTCTTTAAAGTTTTAGTTTTTTTAAAGAAAAACGTGTCCCTTTGAAAAAATATAAATATGCTCCCTTTGTCTGATATCTTGGCAGTGCACATTCTCTGTCCATCTCATTCTCACTGTGAATTGTCCCTGCTCTTCAGTGTGGCTGTTTTGGTTCTGCTGAGACTGCCTTATACCAGTGAATGACATAAAAAGACCACAGAACAAGTTTGAGGGGCTTTACTTGTGTTGGGAAAGTTTTGGGGTTGTGCTGGAAAAAAAGTTACAAAGTAACTTCCATATTACAACTCACAGTACTTAGTTTCCATTGCTGCGTAATTTAATTATACCTACAGATAACCTATACCAATTAATTTATTTCTGAAGAGGTCATGATTCCTTAGTGCTCTCAGAACATCTGGGCTGCCTGTTGCTGTTTTACCCAAACTCATTTTCAGCCTTTCAGCTTGTGTTTCTGCTGTTTTTTCCGGGGAAGAGCTGAATCAATTTGCCTTTCTGTAACAGCAGAGGAAGCTGAGGGTATGAGCACTGTGACAGTGTGGGCATGAACTGAGCTATTTCACAGAAAGCCTCTGGAGAGGTGTTGGAACGACTTGGAGTCTGCGAGCTTCCACAGTTGGGTGGTCTGTGAAGCAGCCCACCGAGAGCCTGGGAGAAGTGGGAAAGGAAAGAATGCAATTACAGACTAATTAGAAATCCAGATTCTCTTCTGCAAAATGTGTAGTTTCCTTTTCTGCCACAAAAGTGACCTTTAAGGCACTTAAAAACAAATGCTCCACCAATGAAATTACATAGTTCAGAATAGCCAGTAACCACTGGTTAGGTTTTCTGTTTGATTCATCTCTGCAATCTCCAACCACTTGCCTAGTGGCTACTCTGATGGGAAAATAGAGCTCAGCCATTACAAGTCTCTCCCATAAAACTTCTCTGACATGGGTACGTTCCAAGGAAAAGGTTATTTTTTCCTTTCCTCCTTCCTGCACCCCTGAAATGAGCATATTCTGACTACAAGAAATATTTTTGGAATATCCCTAACACCTATAACTAGCAGCTGCTGAGTACGTTTTTTGTTGAGGAGTGAAGTAGTGTGCTCTGAGTAATGTGGGAACTGGCTTTTCTGGAGAAGAGGCAGTCACTTGTGAACATGATTAATGACAAATCCATGCTGTGATGCTGATTGGGTGCTTGCTTTGGGTGGTGTCTAAGGAATTTAATAGTGGGTAAAAACAGTTTGCAGAAAGATCAGTTTACTAAATGGATCTAGCAGAGGTTTTTCCTCAAATTTACTACATGTTTTAGGATTGCAGGAGAGCATCTCTCCTCGAATGTGTTGTTAGATTCCTAGTGAAAATACTTGTCAGATATTCACAGTCAGATTTTATACCTGATTTAATCTCTACATAATTGTTAACTAGATTTATTGATTTTCTATGTTAATTATACATTTTAAAATGTCAATTCCCTTACTGCAGAGTTGTCAGATCATTTGGAAGCTTTATTTTTCCCTTGACTTAGTCATGTCTCTTGAATATAGCCAAGGAAAGCAGGAAGCAGCATGGAGCTGCCAGTTTGTGAATCGCTCCAAGCAGTATTTGACCTTGGGATATCTTTTCTTTCCTTGCAGTGACTATTTCACTGTCAGGGGATGAATTGTCCATGAGTCCTGTTAGAACCAAGCTGTGGATAATTGATGTCCACAGCAGAGTGACTCAGTACTTCCCAATGGGTGATACAGGAAAGAGCAAAACAAACGAAGATGATGTGCTGCAAGGCCCAGGCTCTCCAATATGAGTCAGCTACACCTGCCTTGGGCTTCTATTTCAGTATCCTTTTAAATCATCCGTTCCTCTGCTGAGATCCTTTACAGAAATGCAAACAGACTTTGTGAGCTGGGCCCTCTAAACTGACCTGAGATGGGGAAAGATTGCTGGCTAAACTGGGGCAGGGTTCCACTTATGTGTTTGGAAGAAATAGCGTTGACTAAATTAAGTTAAAACTTTATTTTACATAAACGTGGGTATTTTGTCACCATGTCAATGATTGATATACTCCATATTGGTAACTGACTTTTTGGGGGAAGAAAAAATCGAACTTACTAAAATATTTCAAGGCAAAGATGAGCACATCATCTGAATGCCACTGGGGCAGGTTGGGAACAGAGATAGCAGCAATCCCAACCAGTAGTAGAATCACGGGAAACAGGAACCTACAGTATTTGTGAAGTCATTTAACCTACTTACTTGCCCCAAGGCAGGATTAAATTAATCTGGTGGAGTTTCAGGCAAAGTGGTACATGAAATGTTCATTTACACTGCTAGGCAGAATTTAATTTTGCTTGGGTTACAGAACTAGCTAGTGAATATAGCCTGGAGGGGAGGAACCTCTGCTCAGAGGACTAGTCTGGGATTTGATACCTGTCAAGCTAATTCTGTGACCCATCAAATCACTCTGGTCATCCTTTCTCCATTGTACTGTGTGCAGTGTACAAAAAAGGACTGAGCTGGCTGCACACACCTCTTGGAGCACTCAGATCAATGGGGCCCTACAAAGACACCAGTCCTCATTCTTTGAAAACCAGCATAGCCCCGGGGCAATGTATGAGATTTACCAAGCCCTGCTGGTGGGACTGTGCTGCTTTGTTTTACCTGGCACTGGGAGCTCAGGTGTCCTTTTACTGTTCTTTATTACACGATGCGGGTGTGCTCTGCCCAGTACCGGGAATCTCAGGAGAAGGTTTGTAAAGCAGCTCACATCAGCTCACACATAGAGGCACCTACAGCCACGCAAGCACTTGCTCATCACAGGTACCTACATATGTTCTGTTTGTCTCTGCCCCCCTGAACGTGGGCAGTCCCCAGAGCATTTGTCTCTGTGCTTTGCTGGTTTTTCATTATTCCAGTAGATGTCCCATCTGTGAAATAGAAGTAGCTTTCACCTATGTCGCTGTGGTGACTGCGAGGTACATGGTGACAGGGAGTGTAAAATACCCACCGGAGACAAAAGTTCAGAAAATCTATACTGGTGTAAGAAGTCTCATGGGTCGTTTGTCCCTCTGCTTGTCTGAAGTTATTCCTGATTTATATCATCAAGTCTGGGTTGGAAATAACAGATGAATGTAGCATGGCTATAAGGAGAGTACTGAAGTCCGAAGCTGTGTCCACAAACTGCCCCAGTTCAGTGGCAGGCACGGTAGCCCCAGTCCCGCACAATGCCTGTGTCCTGTTCCACTCCTGGCCTCGGTTCCTCTCATCCTGTCACTGGGTTTGCATTGTGTCAGGCTCACAGGCAGCTTAGAGGAGTGTTTGATCTCTGCTTTTTCAATGGGTGACACTTTTCCTAAGGCTGTCACAAGGAGCACAGAAGGGCATCTGCTCATCCATAACACATCCGAGCCAGCGGGCGCCCGGCTCGTTAGGACCCGGTAACAGGGACAGTGCTCATTGGCGTTTGTCAGGGTAAATGTGGAGAGCTGTGTTGGGATTTGGGTGGTTTGGGGTGTTTTCTTTTGAGTTCTCCGCTCACACTATCCTGGTTTAGCTTCTTTATGTTGCTTTTTCAGCAAATAAAATAAAATATCGACCCGGGTACTTAAACTACTCAGTAGCTTTGAATCTGTCTATTGAAGTCTGCTCATTTTGACATGAATCTGAGGCTCTTCTGCACTAATTCAAGTTACTTTTAGTTAGTATATTTTTTTCTTCTGTACTCACTTATTTTACCTTCTTGCTGTTACAGTGTGTTTATATATGTGTTGTGTTGGACCCTATAAAAGTCCCTTTTTTGAGAGCTTTAAAGATGACAGTACTGTATGAAACTGTAGTATGCTTTAATCACATTTTTCTCTTCTTAATCAGCCGTTATGGGTTCTGCCAGACAGTCAGATTACTGTCACCATTCATCCAGAAATCTGCCTGTGTTCTTTATCCTCTCTTCCTAAATCAGGGTACCCTCTTCTATTTCATATTTATGTAACACCCATTTTTCAGAGACCTTTCCTTTCCAGCATTATTTTCTCTTAAAACCAAACAGAGACACACCCACACCCCACCCCGTGGTGGTGATGGCCGATTAAGCACCACGGACACCAGTAAATTCAGCAAATGCCAGCAGTTTGCTGCAGTTATTCCCTAGTCTGATGGGAGCAGAGCTTGCCAGCCTGGTCCTCGCATTACAGAAACTCTTCCTGTTACTCACTAGAGCTGCAGCCTTCCTCTCAGGCTGAATTTAGGTTTGAGTGTCTCCTCTCCTCTCAGCCTTTTTAATCAGACATCATAAAGCACATTAGTAAATGACTTGCTTTCCCACTTCCACGACTAATGAGCGCAGGGCAGAGCAGTGAGTCTCCTAAAAGCTCACTGGTGAATGGATTGATTTCAATCCCCTTGGAAAGAGACAATTTTGTAATGGTGCCAAGTGAGGCATCTCATTCTGACAAATTCATTTACCCACAGGCAGTTGGAGCAGGAGCCACGTTCTCCGCTGACACACTGGTACAGACTGGTAATGGCAGCAGTGTTAGGAGGTGCACTGGAAGAAGCTTAGACCCTGATCCTATCTACAACTCCCTGGGAGAGAACAGATTTAGCAGCTGACAGACAAGGATTATGTGTTGCATCAGTAATTAATGTGGTCCCCTGGGTTTTAAGAAAGTATCCATGGACAATGGCTATTCTGCTCTATTTTTTTTTACCAGAGTCATATGAGCAACTCATTTAGATATTTTTTAGTATGCCTGCAGTCTCAGAAATACCCCAAACAACAAAACAACACAAACCCCACCAAACCAACTCACAACAGCAGCAAAACACCACCAAAAACCTTCAACAAAATTAATAGAGTTTTGAGATAATTTGTAAGCCTACAAAAGGAGGGAAAGTGGGATTGTGGTACGGATTTCATTTGTATTTGTTTATTTTTTGATTGTTTATTTACATTTATCTAAAAACTAGGATGCTTTTAATTTGATTTTAATTTTTAAACTATACACTGAATGCAAATCTTGTAACCTGAAATCAAAGACAGAATTCCCACACCTTTTGCTAGTTGCCATTATATTCTAGGCTAGTCGGAGTAAGGTAGGGAAGCCTCTGGAGAGCACTGTGCAAATCCTAGCTCTCAATGTGTCTGAGATGTAAAATAATAAACCTGATTTTTTTGTGTCTTGTTGGTGAGTAAGACTTCAAGACTAGTTTATAATGGATAAAAGTTTACTTTTTTCCTATGCTTATAATATCTTTATTTCCTATATGGGCACAGTCTTGAGTTTCAGTTCTTTCTCCCTGACTCAGTACAGGCAATTCACGTCTCAGATTTTTGCTTGCAGGCCTCAAGGACTTACGTACTTTTCTGGGAAACACAAACCACCCTCAGGCTAACAAATGTTTGTCGACCTTAACACTACTTAAAGAACAGATGGTAAAAAATAGAAGTGAAATAAAACATCCAGCTTGGCTATTTCACTATAAGATCTCGTGGAATTTGTGGCCTGACTCAGCATCTTTGAACACCTGGATCTGATAGTACTACATCACCCAGAATATGTCCATTAATCAAAAGATGACAATTAAGAACAATAAAGAAAACCTTCTAAACTGTTAATTTAATTTGTACTTCATGTTTAAATTTTGAAATTCCCTTCTTTAGTGGTAAAGAAAGTGGTCGGGAAACATTTGAGGCTCTTGGCAAAAACATGCTCTCTCTTTCTGATAGACATTGACCCCAAAAAGGCTAAAACCCATGGAAGCAGTTTTAGGTTATGAACAGAGTTCTTGCTCCCTGTATGACATTTATTATCAGTGTGTGTATTGCCCTTCCATGGAAATCCTCCAGAGATATTCAGATTAGTAAAGAGGTTAATAAAGGATGAACTCCTTCCTAGCAGGCAATGTGTTAGCAGCAACAATTTTACCGTTGCCAAATATTTTGAAAATTTAAATTAATGCAAATATATGGAGCAGGTGAGAAAAATAACAGTTTTTTTTTCATGTGCTATTCTTTTTTGTGTATAATTTTGTACAAAAAAAAAATATAGAGTTTGATGCCCAAAAAGAAGACAGAGGAGTCCTTCAGCTTTATTCAGACAAAGGCAGAGATTCTATCGGGCCCCACGCCCGGGGGCTTTTCTCTCTCGAGGTTTCCGAGGGCTCAGCCTCCCTTTTATCCCAAACTCTGGCCCCACGTGTCCCTCTTCCTTCCCCCATCGGCTGAGCTGCTGGGAAGGCACAGCCTTCCCCAGCTGCCTTCCACATATCCCCCCTTGAACATGGCATTTCACCCCAAAGTTCAGCCTTGTGCAGAGCCCTGTCTGTTCCAGGAGCCCAAACTGTCTGGGCCCGGTAAGGAACCTGCTGCCCAAAGTCAGCAGAGACATTCAGATCCATTCCAAAGGCCTTCACAGCCATCCCTTCACCCATGGAATGGTTTGTAAAGACATCAGCACACATCTTTCCTCTCAATAGCACATGGGATAATTTGCCCTGATTTTCTACCCTAAACATGTGCAGTTTATTACAGGTTAAATCACACTAGCTACCCTTTGTGTGAACTTTCACTGGGCTCAGATGAAATCAGGAAGAACAATTAAAGTCCTGTAAACTACAGATTAATTCTTATTGATTGCTCTAGTTTGAGAGCCCCACTGGGTCTATAGCTTTATCCTGGGGACAGTTATGCCCATGTCTATCTTCGCCTTCTGGGAGAAGTTATTTTGTCCTGTGGCTGGAAATGTGACAACGTGTGATGCTCCTCACCAGCTGTGCCTTCTGTGGCTTAATTTTACATATATAAAAAATACATTCAGTGGAAAGTAGGTCATGCTCTCTGAACTGGCAAATGACTCAGGGGAAGAAAGGGTTAATAAATGGGCTTTCACCAGCTCACACACAACTGCAGCACTCCCATCTCCCTGTTGATCCAGGAGCTGTCAGCCTCCTGCCAGGACTAACACACAGAATCCTCCTCCACTCTTGCTGATGGCCTTGTGAGGGGGCTGAGGAGCCCCAGCCAAGGGAACACAGGGGAGGGATGACCTCCAGACCAAGACTGGGCATTGGGGGAAATTTAAGAAGCAGCTGAGGTTTATTTACATTAAGACCTGTGGAAGAGAGTTGGTTGTTTTTTGTGTATTGAGGCAGCACTTGATAGTTGGTGTTACTTTATTATTTTCTTTCTATGCTTCTAATAATTGTGAGGTGATAAAGCAGCCCAAATGTACCTAAACCAGCAGCATCTGCACTAAAATAAATCATATTAACTACTTGTCCCTTTTTGAGCACAGTGCACCTGGATTGCTGCAGTGGTGGCTGCAGGGCGATCAGCTGGCACATTGGCTGTCCATGTGCTGTCACACTTGGCTGCTGCTGAAGGAATGCTATTGTGGATTGCTTAAATGGATGGACACATTTAATGGAAACTTTTCAGAGTTAGGGAATTTTTGTTTTCTAATACATCAGATTTTTAATCCCTCAAAGACTTTGCAACTGTTACTTTCCCAGAGGTTTTAGTAGCAGTTCAAGTCATGAAATGTATAAACCAAGGAAGAAAAATGAACACATAGGTGAGGGGAAGATAAGAATTCTTAAAATAAGAGGGAAATTGTCCTTGTGTGTGTGTACAGACTCTTTATTCTGTTTTATTGCTGGTCATTTTTGCAACAAGCAGATTTAGAAGGAGCTCATTGGTAATGTGTTGTGCTGCAGCAATTGGGATGTTGAAGATGTAGATAATGGAGTGTGGAAGATCAGACAGCTACAGAAGCTGAGCTGGGGAGTGCCACAGACCTCCTGGCCCTGAAGTGGAAGCCGTGGGAGAGATAAACTCAAGGCAAGAACAAAAGTGAAGACACCATGTCTGGTCAGTCTGACCGCTCTGAGGAGAGAAGATGTAACAAGGACACTGCTGGCACAAAATAACGTAACAGGGGTTTGATAACAGAAAAGATTGTGTTACTAAGGGAACAGGGGCAAAGGGTCAGGTGGAAGATTTTGTATGGAAGTTAGAGAACTGTAAATGCTGGTGATTAGTGTAATAAACTGGCTTTGCTCACATAGCATGGTCCCTGTATGTCAATCCCTGCAATGGAGCACAGAGCAGCCCTGCAGCAGTAGTCTCACTGGTAGGGCAAAGAACTGAGCTGATTCACAGCTTTTTTGGGTTGGGCCAGGTGCTGGGTTTGGTGGTTGTTAACACCACCCAATGATCAGGTAGGACATGCCACAAAGCTTGTTTATAATGCTTTTCTCCATCAAACAAAATGGTGTCTGTAGTGGTAAATAATGACTTCCAATTATCTCACACTTGCCAGTTTGCCCAGATGTTTATTTGGAAAAAAAGACCAACATTTCAGTAGTTTTTGTTACTAAAGCAGAACCTGAACTGGTTCCAGCTGTACCCCTGGTTTACTTAGTGTTGGGTTTGTGAGAAACAAAGCCCACTCCTCAGTTAAAATTTAAAGAAAATTAAATAAGACACAATAGGGGACAAAGTCAATAAAACAAAAGGAACAGCACTGTAAGGTTAGCTGCATCTGGAGCCACACCAGTCAACACAGCAACACCTCTTATATACCCTGGGTATTGCATCAGCCAAATACATATTCATAAACGGCTATATATATTAAAATATTTTAATATAGTTCCTTCTCCATCCCTCCCCTTCAGAGCTTGTGCAGTCATCCTCATTTTGGTCATCTGCTACTTCTCTATACATTCAACAGGCCTCCATTCTTTCATTGGTTAAATGTTAACACTACAACAACTCCCAACCAACATTGGTATCACAACACAGCATTCATGTTAAAAGAACTCTAAACTTTAGCAAAACTTCTCTTACAAAAGTCAACATTAAACACATACATAAAACACATACTATTCACTCTAACAATTGTGAAAGCCAACACTGTAATATATTTATCACAGGTTGCTTACAGAGTTTTCCATGCAGGAGGAATTAAAAGAAAACAATCCCCATCCCCTTCTTTTCACCTGTTTTAATACCCTTTTATGCTTACAAACCACATATTACTTAAAAATAAATGTTAGGGCAAATCTAAGTTTAAGATTATTTTCAATAATACTTTTGCAGACATTGAGAACCAATACCAGTTCTCCCTGAATGAGTTTTAAATCTTCAGGTTTAATTAGTGGGGAGATCTGATTGCTGTAAATGAATAATTGCAGTTGGCTGTGCAATCTGGAGCTGATTGACAGTGCACTTAAAGGGACTCTCAAAAGGTAATGGCCACATGCACTCCTTTATGAACATGAAAAGAGGTGTGTAATTACCCACAGTTAGTGTGAACATGGGATTCTTGCTTTCTGAGGGGGCTTGAGAATAAATTTTCTAAATATACGATGTTATTATGAATTTTCCCTGTAACTCTTCACAGGAAATACTACAAAATAATGTTTGAAATATTAAAACTATAAACCTCTCCATTCTTCAATACAGATTTTTATACTCCTATTCTTTATACTTAGGTGGTACAAATGTAATTTTCTTTATAAATTCCTATATTTTCATGGGTTAATTGTGTGTCAGTGGGAAACTAACTCTTAGACAGTTTTCTTTCAGAGAAATCCTACTGATTTTTTCTTTTGTTATGAAATCATACTAAGGCTGACATTTAGCAGGAATGTCTTATGAATTGCGAAAAAGTATTGTTCTCTCCTAGAAATTTTAAAATTTTCTGAAGAAAGTGCATTCATACCACAGAATCCTATTACATTCTGTAGGATAGTTTTGAAGCAATGCATAAAAACTACTCTGGTTTTATTATACTAATTTTTATTAAGTTTTGATAACATATAGCCCTCTGGGGCTTTCTACTGAAAAATTAAGAAAATTCAACTTATCATGTGTGTGAGTGATAGTCTACTTGTCTTTTGAATTAAATGTATCTAAACTATTTTTTACCTTTTAGTGAAAGTATCAGTAGAAGAGCATGTTGCTCCAGCCTCAATTTTAACTAATATTAATAGAAAGGACAGGTTCTGTAAATATGTATGTACTTGGGTCCCACTGAAAATTATTCTGTGTAATGTTAATATATGGAAAATTAAAAGGAAGGAGAACCCAAATGGACTCCAGTCACCAATTGTGCAAACAGTGTGCTTTTATTTTTAACAGCACATGGTGAACTTAAAAATATGTGGGTATGACATAATTTGTTCGTTTAAATATATTTCTTAAGGAATCTTTTAAATTTTTCTATTTATGCTAAGGACTTTATAATTTGTCTATACAAATGTTGAAAGTTTAGGCTCAGTTCAACTGGGTTCAGCTCAAGGTGATGAAAGTTGTAAGTATCTTGTAAAGTACTTCCTTAATGGCTCTTTTATATATACATAAATTAAGTAGATTCTTTAAATTATTTAAGAATTCAATTTTAAATGTTTCTTTTAAAAATTGGGAATGATATACTGTGGCACTGATTGTCTAATCTGGGATATTATTGATTATACTCTGATGCTGACAAAACTGTTTTTCTTCCTCTTGTGGCTTTTTCACTTTCAGAAACTGCACAAGGTGACTCAGATATCCTCAGCCACATTCAGTGATATGTAAAATTAATAAATTATAAATCTCCAGGCAGAGTCTGAAGCTATAATTAAAAGGAAATGTATTGGGTTTTTTTAACCAAAGTTTGTAGATATTCTTAGGTGGTCAAACATGTAGAAATTAAGTTCTCTGAGGTTTGCTATCCAAAGTCTGTGCCACAGTTCAGAGTGGGGTCTCTTATTACTAAGACACAAAATGAATATATTAAAAAACATAGTCTCAGTTGGACATGATTACTGTATGGCATAAATATTCACACTGTTATTAGTACAGACTGCAAATACACAAGTGAAAATCCCTTACCTAGTTGTACTTTTGTGCTTGGGTAGGAGTTGGTCTAAATTTAAAATCAACAAGCAAATGGAAGAAGTAAACAAGAAAATGATCCAGACTCCCCCAGCCATCTGCTTAAAATACTGTATTAGAAATCTATGTAATGGGAGTTACCACTATTTGCTTTTCAGACCAAATGCCATTGTAACTCAGCAAATAAATGAGTAGTTGTGAATTAGTGAATGAATTGTGGCTTTTTTATCTTTTTGTTTCCCCATTGTCCTCAAGCAGACTGTGGACAACTTCTTGTTTATTTTGGTTTATATTTGTCATTCACATGTTATTTCAGCAAATCATTGCTGGCTGGCAAATAATTTGAATTCCTTACTGTGAAAATTTGCTGTTTGTTTTCTGATGGTTTGGGCTTCTGTTCCACAGTGAGTTTCATATGTACAGGATCTTCTTTAGTTTGATGCTCTTACATAAAATTTTAGGAAGAGTAATTCAGTGCAATGAGAATTGAAACCAAAATTGACATCTCAAACCTGTCAGAATTGATATACATTTCAGTTAAGGTTATGGGACCTTATATACCTATGTATAGTTCTTGAAAGAACTGTAGGTTCATGGAGCCTGTACAAAATGAAAGACAGAATTTGTCAGAGGAAAGGAAATTATGCAAAATATTTTCATCTCTTCACTTGTCCTCTGAAATACTCTGGAATCACAGGTTATTTTTAAATTGCAGAAATAAATTGTACAAGTGAAAATGCAAACCTCCTGTTACACACCTTTTCTCTGATAATATTTTATTTAGAAGTAGCAAGGGAAATTTCTTACATGGATCTTTCCCAGCATGCCTGTGGGAGGAAAGATGTGTGCTGATGTCTTTACAAACCATTCCATGGGTGAAGGGATGGCTGTGAACGCCTTTGGAATGGATCTGAATGTCTCTGCTGACTTTGGGCAGCAGGTTCCTTACCGGGCCCAGACAGTTTGGGCTCCTGGAACAGACAGGGCTCTGCACAAGGCTGAACTTTGGGGTGAAATGCCAGGTTCAAGGGGGGATATGTGGAAGGCAGCTGGGGAAGGCTGTGCCTTCCCAGCAGCTCAGCCGATGGGGGGAGGAAGAGGGACACGTGGGGCCAGAGTTTGGGATAAAAGGGAGGCTGAGCCCTCGGAAACCTCGAGAGAGAAAAGCCCCCGGGCATGGGGCCCAATAGAATCTCTGCCTTTGTCTGAATAAAGCTGAAGGACTCCTCTGTCTTCTTTTTGGACATAAACCTCTGGTGTTTGTGGATTTTCCTGATGTCTGCAAAGGGTTGGGCAGTTGGTATACAGGTGTTGTATTATAGTGCTTCTTATGTCACAGTTAAACTGCTGCATATTTGGGGGTTTGGAGTGTGAAGGAAGAGTTTGTACAGCTTCATGGGGCCTTAAACATTACAATGTATGTTTTGTACTGAGAAACAATAGATTACTCTTTTTTCTGTAGCAGATGGGGCAAATGATCAATGGTCTTTACCGCTTTCAGGAATTTGTGGTTTTGTTTTGCATTCTGGTTGCGTGAGGCAGAGGAATTTCTTTCATTTGCTGTTTAGATAGAGAAATATGATTTAAATATTGTGTAGGGATTTTTTTTCTTCTTTGCAAAAGGTACTTTTAAGACACAGCTTCTTTGGGATGCCCATTGCTCAGATGCCCTTTGCTTGGTATGTACTCTTGCACAGCTACTCTCACGCTTTTATCTGGGGTGTAGCTGGTGGCAGAGCTTACAGGCAAACTAGGAAAAGTTAATGCCTCTGCATAGATTAGTACACTTCGTAAACATTTGAGAAATTATGATTGTCAGCACTCACACAGCACAGATGGGAGAGAATGGGGATGATTCACTGGCAATGCCCAGCTCAGCTGCTCAGCCAAGATTTTGCTCTGCCCTTTAAGACTCATCTGTTTGGATGGAGTAGCCACCAAATCCTTCATCTCTGATAACTCATACTTTCTTACAACTATGAAATGTATTTCCTTACAATGAAATATCATGGTAGTTTTGGAATATGATCTTCTTATATAGAGTCTTAGTGGTCAGTAGTTAACAAGTAGTACTACTACTTACTAATATTTAGTCTTACCGTATGGACAGTGTTGGTCCAGAATTAACATTTATTGAATGACTTTACACTGCAAGTAGCTTCTCTGGAGAAGTAACAGTCACTGATTTTCCATTCCACATAGAAAGAAGTATCAGGTTATAAAAAATATCTTTAGAGTAAAAGTAATCCTATTTTTATATCTGCTTGATACTGTGGAAATTTGGTTGCTTGGGGCTTGCTTTGCATTAAAACGGAAATAAAAAAATAGTCTGCCAGAAGTGTCCGTTATTTGTGTATATTACTGATTTAAAATCTCTGAGTAGAATAGCATGGATAGATTCTCAAGGAAACACAAATACCTGCCTGTGACAAGTTGACAAAACCATGGTGGTGAAGGTGAAACATTTGTCAGTAGTATTGCAAATGCTTCCCTCAGCTGCAGGTTGTCACTGTCACCAGCAACCATTTGGGTGTGGCCAAACACCACGAAGATAAGGTCCTGGTGCCACATGTCCTCACACACACCTGTCAGCAGTGAGGGTGGCACACAGCCACCTCGTTCACTTCTCAAGTGCACCAGATTGCCTGGTGTAACCTACTTGGGACTTTTATTCCATATGTCAGGGATACATGCCACAGTCTCAAACACTCCTGTGTGAGGTTGTGCTCTTGAGCCCAGGGTTAGATGAAGATTAGGGGGAACATCAAAGCTGCAGTTAAAATGAAAAAAGATGAGATAAAACCAAGTCATTAGAGATCACTTTGAAGTGTTTACAGATTAAGCCTTGTCTCTTTTAAGTGGAATACTTATCTGCCTTTCAATATTTAAGTAACAAGACACGACAGCCAGTGCTTTTCCAAAGGTTTATTGTATGGCTGTGCTGAATGGCATCAGGCCAGAGGCAAGTGACCTCAGTCGTGGAACACCTGTAATAATCCTTTCAATGTGTCTCTATACCAGTGTTAAGCAGACCTTTTGTAGCTGAGAGGACCACACAGTAACACACTTCCACATAAGTGTTGTAGATGATGATGTGGCACTGGCCAGACTTGAGGATGGCTTTGAACGTGATGCTTGTTTTTTAGAACAGATAATAGATCTTCCTGCAGGATATTTTAATGACATTTTACAAGAAACAAATTTATGACTCTTGGTCAATTTGAAATGCCTCCTGCTCCTGCTACCTGTGCTAATGCCTTTTGGCCTGCCAATCTTGTTACAATTGTTAGAACAAGCACAGGAGACCTGGTGGACTGTTACTGTGCATATGTTAATGCAAACGAGGGCAAACTGAGTCTCAGAATGTTTTTCTGCACAGAAAGGGACAGCTGGCTTTTCATATGTGGATGTAATGGATATATATTTTGAGAAAACTCATGACATTCCACAAATAATTCTAAATATTCATGGCCATACCCAGAATTATTACTTCTATGGTGTGAAATAAAAAATTGGTTTTTGGTTGGGTCTCTGTACAAAGTGCTTTTTCCCTGGAGAACCAGCAATGTTCTTGCAGTACAAGGGTTAATGGAATCATAAAGTAATTTTTTTTTTTTTTTGGAAGAGACTTCTGCAGGTCATCTGGCCCAGCTTCCTAAGATGAAATACAACAGGAGAGATAGATGGGAGGCAGGAAGGGAATAATCAATACAAATATAAATAGTGTGCAATTCTCATCCATGTCAAATCACGGCCACTGGATGCAGACTTATGTGTTTTAACAAGTAGTGGTGAGTTGTGACAAGTCCTTTGAGGGACAGCTTGATCAGTAGGTGCACTGAGAAATGAGTGGTGCTGAGCAGGAAGGGGAGGGAAAGGCAGGCCTGTTTCTGCTTTTCATTGTAAAAAAAATTCACCATTTTATAACGTTAAATTTGCATTCCATGGAAGGGTTTCTGTGCTTGGCTTTAAAAGCAAGAAACTACCTACAGGCAGTGGAATGAAATACACTGTCCTGCCAAGTAACAGCATTTACTGGGAAAAAATAATCATAATAATGGCTTTGGATAATTGCAACTACATTTCATGGAAACATGATACCCTAAACAAATATCTTCTGTGCAGTTTTACTGCAGCCTGTATATTCATCCCTTCCCTTGGGAACTGTTTCCTGTAATTTCTGTCGGGGCACCTCCCAGCCTGTTGTAGGAGGGAGCGTGTTCCTGGCTGGTAGTAGCTGCTCTGCCAGTAGGAGATTGGAATTGGATTGGGTGTTACCTTAATCTGAGGTGGGGGAACACATTTCAGAGGGAGCTGCAAAGTAAAGCCTGCTCTGTTTGAATGAGCCTTGAACACATACAGATGTCTGTGGTGGGCATGAATTTGTCCTGGCTGTTTGTCAGTGGGAATGTGATTCCATGGGAATCAACTTTCCTGAGGTGAACCTGAGGGTCTGAAAACCCTCTTTTCCTGATGATGTGAAGATGCAGATAACTGAGATGTTGTAAGCAGCTGGAGTGCTCCCTTGGTTCCAGAAGTCTTTTTCAAGAGGATGAATACTGCAAAATGATTACCTGTGGGTCTTCAGGACTCATTGTTTAGTCCCAGGTCAACTAATGTTAACTTCATATGCATCGTGGGTTTTGTGGGTCACTTTCCATAAAAACCTCTGCACTCCACACCCACATTTTCCTATTTACTTTTTAGTGCCATTTACAGTACAAAAAAGGATTTTTTTTTTTTCATGGAAGGAAAATATTTCTTTTTGACATGGTGCCCTTCAGTCCACATTTGATGCCTTTTTAGTGTTTAAAATTTTACCATTAGAGTTACAAATCATTCATCATTGTCATTTCTGGAACTGAAGGTGTCTAATTGTAGTGCTTTCAGTATGAGGAAGACTGACTACCCCCTTCCGTGCTACATCACTGCCATTCTCTACCAAGATACCTGTGCAGTTTTTGTCAGGGCTTGCTGAAGCAGCTGATGAACAGCTGAAAAGCTGAATATTTTCTGTGTTTGCCATCTGGTCCTGATATAAAGAAAAACTAAAGAAGCTACACAGCAAGCTGACCAGCAAACTTGATTACATTCAATATGTATTTCTGATAATGTGAGAGGTTTCTAGGAAAGTGATGTCCCAAACTTCACGGTGCAGTCAGAGTAACAGCCCCTGTGGCCCAAAGCGGGAGCTGGAATGTGCAGGCAGTGCCCACTGCAGGGCACAGGCTGAGTCAGTTGTGCTGCAGCTGGATTTGACAGCAGTCCCAGCCTGGGAACCTCTCCTCAGGGATGTGTCCATCTCCCTGTGCTCCCTGGAAGCTGCTACATGTGCTGGAGCTCTGAGCCTGTATGGCTGTAGCCATGGCAGTGTGGATAGTTTTCCTTTCTGGGGGTATTTCAGTTTTGCTTAGCAATAATATTTTCAGTTTAGCAAATACTCTTTGCTGAAAGGTTCAAGTTAGATTCCAAACAAAATTGCTGTATTATTGTTGGGACGGTGATGCCGAATTTTCTGACTCCATATCAGAAGGCTTAAATATGATTTATTAAAATGACTCTATAGTGCAGAAGGCTTGGGCTATTATGTGCCCAGTACAGAGCTTAGATGCTTACTTCTTGCTGCCCTGTACAGGAAAACTGCTGTGATACTAAAAGTGAGAACACTGATAACTAGGACCAGCTTCTCTCCCATATAATGGGAACAGAATAGAAAACACGAGTTTTATCCTTGAGCAGAACAGAGCCCAGAGATTGTTTACAGAATCTCTCAAGGGAAAGCAAGAGCTTTCCCTTATGAAAAAGACTTTAGCAGGTGTGCTGCTAGAAAATTTATAAAACCCAAAATCATAGTTTCCACACTTTATCATAATGAAATCCCCTTGGGTTTGTCCTGGCATGACACTACCTGTGCAACTGGCAAGTATTTTTTCCTCTGGGCAGAAGGTAATTTTTTGGCAATGTGGACATGACACATAATTTTCATGTTAATGCTGTTTTCTGTTTGCAACAGTTAAAGGCACAATATTTGGCAGCGTTCCTGCTAAAAAATATACCTTAGAAGATTGGTTTTTCATGACTTTTTCCCCCTAAATTCAAAAATGTATTTGGATTATAAATGAAACAAAATTATACCTTTATAAAGTACATTTGGAAACTATAACCAGACACGGACTTCCAGCTTCTCCCTGTCAAACACAGAGTGCCAGGACAGACATCCTGTTAGGTGAGGGAAATAGACACAAGGAAATCACAGAATCCTTGCAGATGGTTAAAGGGGTATTGAAAGGTCTCTGCTGTTTCCGAGCCTTACGGGTATCAGTTGTATTGTATCTTGTGTGAAATGCTGTCCCTTAACATGGGGATAACCATCAGTATCACATAATAGGAAAGCTTATTAATCATTCATGAGTCTTGTATTGACTATTGCTAAACGTACCTCAGTATGTAATCCAGAAGACACAGGCAAAATAATTCTGAAGAAAGCAGTAATTTATGGTGAGAATTCCTATTTTTGTCTGCTGCAGGTTTCCAGATTGCTTGAGCTTTTCTTGCACAGGGCACAGCTGAATGGCTCTTAAGCAGTTTCCAGACAAGTATCATTTTCAGTTTCTATTCTTTTTGCCGCTTTTCTCCAAAATTGTCAATATGTTAATTTATTACAGTTTGGTTTGGTTTATTTTCCCAGTGGAAAGCTGCAGAGTGTGTGTGTTTCTTTGCTAGGTGAGGAGGATTGGTAGATGAGTTGCTTATTATGTGTCAGGTGAGAGAAAGCTCAGGCTGAGAAGAGCAGGAAACAATCGCTTGATGAGAGTAGCTGGACTGCATGGTGGGACATGACGGGCTTCAGGTTGTTCTGCCTGAGGTGTTTGGGTGGGACAGCACTTCCTTGGAATGGCAATTAAAAGCTGTTGGATTGCACACAGAGTTTCTATTTGAACTTGTTCCGTTTTACTGTTCAGCTCTCTAACAGGATGTAAGTGAGGAATGCTGGCTGTCTGTATTCCAGGTCCCAATCTGTTTGGGATTTAGCTGTTTGGGGAACGCACAATAGTTGATGTTATTGAAACAGAAAGCTTTTCTCTCTTGGTGCCTTGTGTTACTCTCATGCTTTAGGACTAATGGAGGATGCCGCTTACCCATCCGGAGCTTTCTCTTCCAATCAGATTTCTAAAAAGGAGTTTCACAAACACATCAGTACACAGTAAAACTGTTCCCTCAAATTATAACTCATACTACTAAAATACATTACTCCCTCAGATACATTTCATCTACCTGCCCTTTTTGTTTCACTTGGCAAATAGAAGGTGGCAAGAAAAGTCTTTAGGATAAACCTTTAGATTGGAGTTGTCAGAATGGCCTAAGAGAATTCATGTGTCAAAATCCCTGCCCCAGCCAGAGGCTTTAAAACAGTGTTTTATTCCTGCCTATCAGCTCATCAGCAACGATGGGGCCAGATTAAGTCTTTCCATTCAGTCAGGCTTTGTGGGCTAATGTTAACTGTTTTAGCTGAGCCACTGGCTTTTTTCTACAGCATCTGCTGATACACCCCAGGGGTTTCTCTCTCAACCCAAGGTCAGGCCCACCTTGGCTTCGCTGTAAGGTCAGGTACATTCAGCCCAATGTGATTGCAAAAAGCATCATTTGCCAAAAATACTGTTTTCTGGGGGGTAAGATTAATTTTTCGACTGTTGATTTTTATTGTAATGAGAAATTATAGTACCTAAACAAAAACTGGTAGTGGTTATAATAAATTAATTTTCGTCTTGTTTATATCGCAGAGGATTGTGCCTATAAAATTTTTTATTGACTACAGCACTGTGGATGTCTCATTAAAAACATTCATCATTGCATGCTGGCATCTTTTATTATGTCATAAAACTGCAATGCTACATAATGCCTGATTTTTTTACCCCATTCTGGTAAAAAGCTTAAATCCTGCTTTCCTTTTGAAAGGTAAATAGGTAGTTTTATACTAGCAAGATTAGAGCTAAATGTTACCAGCCTCAGGCATATTCCTCAGGGAAAGATGAAACAAAATCCGGTGAGATGGTTTAGAGTTGGAATTCTTCATTTTAGTCATATCCTCTACCATCCATAGGTAGCTAAGACAGGAAGTCTGTTAACTGATTTAAAGAAAAAGAGCTGCCTGATTTAAATTTAAATTGTATTGTTCAACAATGTTGTGTAATTAGATGGAAAAGCAGCAAAGTCCTTTTATTAGAGACGTCTTTGTAGACAGTAGCCATGAAAGCAGTGGTTGATGCTAATTACCATATTTTGTTTAAACTTCCATCTAAATGAAAGGATCATTCAATTCCGAAGCTGCAGCCATACAAAAACCACAAGTGCAGTTGAATTGCTGCTGCCAAGCAGATGGGGCTTTGATCAGAATAAGTTATTTGCAGCTTTATTGTCTGGCTGCCAGGGAGGGGCTTGTATTGAACCACCTCGCTCAGAAGAAGGGGAAGGGGAGAAATGAGTCTTGCTGATCTAAGTTCATGGGAAAATAAATTTTCCCATTCTTAGATTATTTTTGCAGATGAAAATCCAGTGTTGAAAAGAACAGCAGTAAGGCACTCAATATTGGGCTGCTGTAACGTGTCCGATGGGGTTGGTAGGAAGGGATTGGAATGTTTATTTTAGAGGAGTTGAGGGAGAACACAGAATGTTGGGCACAGCTGACTGCATACTTCTCCAAGGTCAATTCTGTCTAGAGCACACAAGCTAAAACTTGCACTACTGTGCTTTTTCATTATGTGTTTCACACCACATGGGAGGTACAAAAACTGAGCAGCCTCACACACCTGGGATGCTTCCTGCAAAGACAGTGTTAGAGATGGCCATTTACAAAGCCATCCAGAGAACAGGACTGGGGTAAGTGAGAAGGAAGTCAGGACAACGAGCTGAGAGTTTAGGGGGTTTGGTGGGATTGTGGGTTTTTTCCAGTTACATAGTATTCCATGTGCAAGGGGATCTTTATTTACAGCAATTCACTGATACAGAAACTGATTTCCAACAAAGAGAGGAGAAGGAAGGAAACATTACCTGGCACTGTGTGAATATGAGGTAGATCAGTCTAAAAGTAGAAATGACAACTGTAGAACGGGACTATACTGGGAAATGCAGAGCAAACTTATTTTCTATTTTTAAATTATATTGGTTGTTCTCAATCTTGTCTCCCAGTGAAAGTCTAAAAGTGAGAATTAATGATTGCTTCTGCAATCTTTTTAGTCAAAAAGTCTGGCCATGAACATGGTCTTATTCTGACCTGTACCATAACTATCTAGATTCAGGCATTAAAGCTTTCTCAAGCATAGAAATGCAAAGACAGAAAGGAGGGGAGTGCAGGGTAGGGGAAAAGCCAAACCCAATCCTGATAACTCTGAATTTCTTCAATGTTGCACTACAAATACTGTGCCAGAATTGTGTTATTTCCAAGTAATTACAGCTGGGGATGTTCTGAGGCCACTTTAGAATTACATGTTTTTTCCTTTTTTCTGAGATGCTGGTTCATGTGCATGTTTGTACAAGCTGGAGCTCAGGGTTTGGGACTTGACCATGCATATGAAGCTTGATAATGGTTTACCTCCAAAAAACAGTATATGGCCTCAAATTGGTTTAGATCTTGAGATCTGTGTGATTGGTACAGTTGAAGTGGACCCAAGATAAAGCTGTAGACTTGCTGAGACTGGTTTCCATTTTCATTTACTCAATACAAAACCAAGCCAAATCAAAACCCTCAAAACCAATAATTTAGATATATTTTGCCTTTTTTTTTCCTTTAAGTTTATTCTTTTTCTTTTACAGTTGCATTTCTTGTCATCTCTCTCAAAACATCTCCATGGTGCTTTACACATTAGAGGGGTTTCAAAAGAAAATATAACAATCTAGACCTTGTGTCAGACTAGCTTTAAAAAATGCGTGAGAAAGTGAAAGGGTATTTCTTAGCACTTAGAAATTTTAATCACATTTTATAAGTCAAGCTTTGTTTTAGAAGCACGGCAACACAGATGTCTTTGTTTTAAGTAAATTGAGTGCTCTGCCCAAAAGAAATAAATGTGGACACTATTCTTGTAGTAAACAAAGAAACCCAAATTTGTGTTAAGTCAAACAGATTTTGGGTGCAAATTCTCATGCTTGTTTGAGAATTTTAACCCCTCCTGCTTTGTCCCAGAAATGAGACCATAATAGATAATATGTTTTAGTAGCTTATACAGTAGAGTGTTATCATAAACATAGTCAATCTGCTGTTCTAGAGGCAGTGAACATGGATTTAAAGGAATTTTAGAGAGTGCCCCGCTGCCCTAAGTGGAGTGGTGGTAACAAATGAATCAGGCACCCAAATCTCCAGCTCTTCTGTAGGGATGACAAGCCAAAACTACACACTTAGTAGTAAGGGGATCAAATACTTGTTCCAAGACTGTATTAATCTGATTTGCTGAAAGATATTAGAAGAATTTGAAAATTCCCAGGGCACAATTTTTGGAAAGTCTGTTGAATTGTAAGATAGGCTGTCTTCCCTCCTCCCCCCCTCCATGAGTGATGGTGAATAGTCAAAACCTTTTTGTTATATTTTTGGCAGCAATATCATTTACAAAAAAATAAAAGCAGAGGGGGATGACAGAAATCCTTTAAAAACCTCCTTTCTGTAAGTTTTGGCTTTTCTCCAAGTACAGAAGGCGTCAGTGGTGATGGAGAGAGAAGGCATTGGTGGCAGGCAGAAACTTTGAGGTTTCCGGTTGGTTTTTGGGTTTTTTTCGTCATAATGGGGCAGTTCTGATTTCTATCAGCTGTGGAATTTGGTTTAATGAGAAGGTAAAACTCTTACATTTTGATCACACCCAGCTTGAATTCAGTGTGTCTCCAGCATATTGAGGAAGTTCTGCTGTCTGGCTGCTGAGAGTGGTGCAGTGCCTAGCTGAGCAGAGCCAGTGCCAGGTGAACACTTTTCCTCAGTAAAATGTTCAGATCAATCCTCAAATTGAATTTTCAGGTGCCATGTTACAGTATCATTGAAATGCTTTTTGCTATTGAAATAGTCCTTGACATACAATTAGATGCAGGTCTGAACTTTTCAAAACTGGGATTGAAAATCTTTCCATGTTGAACTTGCTGTGGTAAAGAATAATACATCTGCATACTCTGTATTGCTTAAAGACCTGTGCAGATGGCCACTCCTTCCACTGAGCATGAAGCCAAGGGCTGACATTGCAATTTGTATCTTGACAGGGTGTTGCAGTCTAATTTGCAGTTTTAAGAATTAATGGTGAAGTGATAAGAGGGGATAAAGATCATAATCTGTGTGAAGTAACAAGGAGCAGGACAGAGTTGTGTCATTTACTTTGATGTAAATAAGGCATTTGTTCTGCATTGCTCTGCTGGTTCAAATGAGGTGAAGCACATGCAGAAAATCTGAGGAAGTGTATTTGTGAATATTTACTATACCTGTTCATTTACCACCAAGCTATGCTAGAGACCGATATGTCTTTATTGGCTGGTTCATATTTGGACATCTTTACCAGAACAAAATAAAAATGGTTAGCCGAAGAGCACTGTACTCATGTAGCTTGTTTTCTTTTTGCTTTGTTTATTGAAACTTCAAGGTATTTCATGAACCATTATCATAACAAACTCTCAATTCACAGATTTCTGTTCTTCTTATTGATTAATTAAAAATACAAGGTGACAGCTCCGTGGCTGCTGTAGTGATAGTTTGAAAATAAGAAATGCAGTATTTTTTTAACCAGGAAGGAGGAAAAAGCAAATCAAATGCCTCATCATGTGTAAGCAATCTAAAACTGGCAGCAATTTGGAGAATTTCCCAAATTGTTAAGGGTGAATTACAGCCATTTGGCGTGTTTGCATTGGTTGTGCAATGGCATTCAATGCAGTAGCTGCATGATTTTACCATATTCTGGGGGACTGTGTAAGTTCTTAAAAGCTTTCATGTAGTGACTTCAGTCTTTTCAGCCTTTCAAGAAATAGTTCTATTTTTGATACTCGAGTTTAAGAAGTGTCTATGAAAAGCATTAAGGATTAGTGAAACAAAAGGCTCTGTGGGTTATGGATTTGTGTTGCTTAGTTTCTGCACAGCTGGTGGTGCATATATGGCTGTTTCCTGATTTATGTGGGGAAATGAGTGCTCCCCAGGCTGAGGGTGAAATCACAGTGTATTCATGCTGTTGTACAGAGCTTCTACCTTTAGACTCTCACCTGAGGCTTGGGATGCCCTTAGAGCTAAAAGTAACACGTAGGAACCCTCAGCAGGTGATTTATAAGGTAACAGTAATTATCACATAACTAATTGATCTCTAGAAGAGCATTCCCAGATCCATACAGACACCCCAGTGCTGCCCTCCAAGGGTGAGTGCCCAGTGCAAGGACAGAAGCTCTGACTGTCCTGGTTTTGAGCACTCAGACCCTGTGAGCTCTCAGCCACACCTCCACAGCCTGGCTTGGTCGGACTTCCACAGCTTTTGATGACCTCATTTTATAAACACACCTGTTAATAACGCCTCTGAAACACAGCAGTCTGAGAACCTGCTGATGTGGAAAGGTTGCTCCATGCAAGATTTTCATCTCCATGATGAGCTTTAATGATGAGGTTTTTTTTGTCTATTCAGTGACCATCAGTGTCTCCATGTGTTGTGATTGACTTCTGTTTTCTGCATAGCAGAATTTTCCTTACATTACGTTCAAAGAGCAAAATTTGTGCAAACCAATGTTCTTCATACACATGGCCAATCTGCCACTCATTTAAAAGTGAATCTACTTACAAAACAGGTGTAATTAACGAAATACTTTAAAAAATACCTGTTCTGACAGTTCATAGTAGTTTTGTAAGCTTTTACCAGAACATGAAAATTTCACAGGGAAAGCTTTAGTAGGGTATCAGCAGCATGTTTAATCTAAATGTATAGTTCTGTAATAGATGCACAAAAATGCATGTAAATCTAATTTTCTAAAAATAAGAAATAAAACTTAAAATAACAGATCCTAATCTAAGAAGGCTTTCCTCCATCTTACTGAAACCAATCTCTTTCAGAGTAGATTCACTAGAACACTGATTAGTTTCACTAAATTGATCCTTTTTGTTCTGCTCTAAGAAAATCTACATGGTGAATTGCTTAAAGAATTGTAGTTAATTCATGAATTGAGAATTACTTTTTTCTAGAAAGCACATAATTGTGAATTTAGCCAATTTCAGGATTTTTTTTTTTAATCTAGAGAGAACTTTACTTTTGCAGAAGAGCCCTGGAGGGACTGACTGCAAAGGAAACAGGGAGAGCTTCCTCCAGGTTGTTTTGCTAAGGAGTATTTTTCCCTTACAAAACTTTCCCCTCCCTGTTGGCTCAAGGTCAGCAGTGACTTTCCTGGCTCGCTTGAAGCACAGCAGTAATGAGAACACACTTCTGGAAATGTCTTTGTTGTCTGTTGCCCTTGGAACTTGTCCTTAAGAAGGGGGTTGTCCTTAAAAGCGTGGAGGAGAAACATTCAGCCTTAGCTCAATTCCTTTTCCTTAGATTCACACATTGTGGAATGGGAGGCTGCATGTGTTCCTTGGGCTTTCTGCAGGTTTGTGCCCCTGTCCCCTGGCTCGCTGACCCTGCGGGGTTGTCACAGGGCAGGGGACAGGGGACAGCTGAGCTCAGCTGCACCAACCTTCCTGAGGCTCCTCAGGGTTCGCCGACCACAGCTCCTCCAGAGCTTGACGTTAATTAAGACTTTGGTACATTGTCTTGAAGATTAGTTAATGCTGTCATTGTTTTAGAGCTGATTGCTAATGCAATTAACAAATATTAATTCCTGTGCTCTGAAATGAAACAGTAACATGAAATTATGAACAGCAATAATAAATGAAATGAACAATAATAGATATGAACAATAATAGATTTTCATATCAGCTTGGTTTTTGCAAGCATCTTTCCTGAGCTATATGGCAAGATGGTACTAACTGGAGCTCTCTGCAGTTCTACTCGGTTTTAAAAGTCCACCATTTAATTAGCAATGGCTTAAGAGGCCCCAAAAATACATTTGAATTGTAGTCACCTTCAGATATCTGTACCAAATACTGAGGGTTTTTTTGGTTTTTAATTTCCATATTCCCAAAGCAACAATACTTCAATTTACAAGGTCTGTTGTCATCAGCGTGAATTAATGTCATCAATCAATCTATCTACCTATAAAACATAATTTTCAAAAGCCTGCATTTTGCCATGTTGTAGTGAAAAGGAAGTTGGTGCCTTCTTTGACTAAATGATGGTGTCTTGGTTTGAAAGACAGGTGTCTGCTAAGGAAGGCAGAATGAAAAATGTAAACTCCCTCCCTCCGAATTATTATCATTCTGAAATTAAGGGGCTCTCAGGCAAAGATATGAGAACAGGGATAACAGTTCTTCACTAGTATGTATAACAAAGCAAACGAACCACACCAGGCCCAGCAGTAGCCCCAAACAATCAGTTTACATTACATTTACATTGCATTTACATTGCATTTACATTCACAGACCCGGCCCGGCCGCTCTGTGCGGCGCTGTCCCCTCGGGTGCAGTTCCGGGCACAGCCTGCAGGGGCGCTGCTGGCTCCCGGCGGGCAGGGCGTGCGGTGATTCCCCCGCGCCCGCAGGGGGCGCTGTGGCGCGGGCTCGGCAGCGGGCGGTGATGGCGGCCGGGCCCAGAGCCAGGGGAGGGATGGAGGAGAGGCTTTGCCTCACAAACCCCGCGGCAGCGATCCCGGTGCCCCTGCAGGACTCTCGGGAGCAGCAGGCTGGGCTGGCAGGACGTCTCGGCAGGCGGGGGGTGCGGGGCTGCAGCGCAGAGAAAGCTCGGAGCGGTGCCGAGGCAGCAGCAGGGGCGGGACAGCGGCGGCGGCTCCGAGCAGGGCAGGGAGAGGCGAGCTCAGGTCCCGGCACCGCGCGGCTGGGACAGGGACAGGGACAGGGACAGGGCCCTCTCTTAGCGGGGTGTGACAGTGCGCTCCGGGTCAGGGGCTGCTCTCACGGGCAGAGGAGCAGCAGCTCTGGGCTGGGCTCTGGCAGCAGCAGCGAATTCCTTCCCCAGGCAGCAGCTCCGACCTCCTCCCCTGAGCGTGGCCACTTCTGTTTTTCTGAAGTGCCCAGTCGTTAGTGTTTCCTGGCAACTTATGGGAAAAAAGTTCTGTAAATAAAAAGGAATGGAAAGGAAAGCAACCTAACCCCCAACAAATAGTTTTGTTGAGATTTTGTTATATTTTTTTTTGGCTAGTTTTTAATTTCTTATGGCTCAAATTGGTTATAAAAGGCTCTACACTTAACATTTTAAATTTTTTCCCATCAGCATTTTAAGCTACTTGCATCATGGTTTCAATGTTACATAATAAAATCAGATCTTGAATTTATTTTAATTTAAATTTTCATAGATATGTTTACCATCTTCATTTTAGAAATATCATAAAGAGATTATCTTTTACAGAGGGATCAAAAATTTTTCTGTGGTTTTGTTGGTAATAGTGTAGTTTTTACTGGGCTTTTCCTTACCTGAAATTTTTCAGGGTGTGGTTTTGGGGTTTTGTTTGTTGGTTGTTTGTTTTGTTTTGTTTAGAGGAGAATTATCAACACTTTGTTTAGTGAACAAACTTTTGTGAAAATCTGTAAATATATGCAGTTAAACTAACATTTTTAAATGTTGATTGAACTGCATTTATTTTTTCAATTATCTGGATCTGCTTTATCAGGGAAAAAACCTGAGAATGTACTCAGGAGTTCCTTATTCAAAGTCAAGTATAACTATCTCAAGCCCAGAGAGAAAAACACATTCACAGGGAACCATGTCTCAAAAGCAAGGTTTCAAACGTTTCAATGGCAAACAAGAAATTATTTAAATAATAAAACAAACACCTGCTCCTTAAAAGCCAAAAGCAAAGAGGATGAGATGCCCCCTGCCAGCCCCCAGGGCAGGCACACACTCCTGGGCAGACTGAGTCACTGCCCCGGGAGTTTGTGACCCAAAAGGCTCCCCAGCTGAACAATACCCTCCAGCTTACAGCATTCTCTGTAAATAGATGTGCTTTGGGTGCCTCTTTACTGAACGTGCTCTTTGTTGGTTTTGGGTGTTCTGTAGCATCCTCCTCCTTTCATCTCTTAGATTTTGAAAACATTTTTGACAGTGTGATGTATTAAAAAAAAAAAAAAACAACGGTTTCTGCGTCCTGTAGGGGGGAATTTTATTTTTTTTATAAACCTAATAAAATTGTAAAGGATCTTGTCAAGGTTGAGTTCTTTGTGTTGATCTAAAGAACTTGAGTTAAAAGCTTTTTGAAGTGTGTGGCAACTGCATCAGCAATTTCTATGGATGGGAGATCAGCTATATAATAAATAACTCGCTGCATATTTATAACTTCTGAAAGCTTACTATCTTGTCCATTAAATAACTTTCTTTTAATTAAAAAAAGCCTCTAATTAAGCATGCGGTAATGTTATGGTGTGATTAAAGGAAGTTTCATTTGAGCTGGAATTCATTTGCCAACATTTTGACAATATATAATTTAACTCCATCTCTGACTGGAGCTTTCTGTGAGGCAGTAACATTATTAGTTTAATGATAGAGCTGCTGAGTTACAATTCAGTGAGTGTGCAATTACAGAGCCTCCTGAGCAGCCTGTGCTCCTCCCTGCTGCACTGGCACAGATTCCTGGGAATGATGCCCCAGAGAGGTCTCACACTCCATGCCTGTGGTTCACTTCAGCATCACATGGTAACACGTTTTGGGGAAGAGAGGTCTGTGCTCCCAAATGATTTCTGGAGGGAAGGATTGACCACTCCCCCCTACTCCACTGTATCAGGTTTAACAGGGAATGCTCAAGTCCTAAAACTAGCAGGCAACAGTGAGATCTCCCTCCACACTCTCAGCCATCCCTCCTGTGACTGTGTCCTCAAGCTTTGCTTTGCTTGCTTCCTGCAGAGCTAGGGAAAGGGTATCCATGGAGGATCACTCTCCATCCATCTCAGAACAGGTGAATGCAGTTTCATGCTCCTCTGAACTGCCTCAGGGGCTCAGCACCCAGCGAGGTCCTTGTAGGGGGTGGCAGGGCTGGTTTTCCTCCCTGCTTCACTTCCCAGTCTGAGTGTGCAGGCTCCTGCTGGAGGCACCTGCACCTGGGAGCTCCTGGCCAGCCACTGCCAAAACCATGGAGGATGTGCTGCTCAGACAAGCCCTCAAACTGTCTCTGCTGTCCAGTGTTCTGCTGGGGAATGTGATTGTTTCAAGTCATATTGAAACAAACACTGATTTTGTGGTAAAGTACCCATGTAGTAGAACTCTGAGCATCATCTGAAATTTAGAAGTAACAGAAATTCTCTTGTGACATGTTTTGGGACTGGACTGATTGCTGCAGGATATGAGAGGGAAAAAATATTTTGACCTTCCTTTCAGGGTTTAATGCAAAACTTTGGTTTCCTAACCCATGATTGAAATAGTGACCTTTCATTCTTCCTTGTGTGAAAAATCTGTGGCAAAAGCAGTTAAGCATGTCATCTCCAGTAATACATGAAATATGTAATTTTGACTTGGTTTGTGCTGATGCTGTTCTGTCTACTGTGTGAAAACAAGGAGAGATGACAAGATGACAATCTTTTTTTCCCTTTTTCTGAGCAAAGAGGATAGTTTCTCCATCTGTGTTTAAACTTAACATTTTAGGTCTCATGTCTTTTCTCATCAAATGTTCAGTCCTCCTTTTTCAGTACACCTGAAATAGACTGCAGCTTTGGTTGGTAAGGAAAGCAACTGACTGTTTAGAAGGGGTAAGAAAATATCTTTCTGACAAAAATGATATGGAAATTTGTTTTTAATCAGGAAAGCCCATATACATACATACATACATATATATATAAAATTATTATTATTTTAGGTATCATCATTGATGTATATGTCTGTATTTGTACGTGTCTGGCTTTTGTATTGCTTTGCAAGTGGTGGGCAGCTAATGTAAGAGATGAGCGTGGCCTTGCTGGCTGAGAGGATCTGCTGGTTTGGGCTAGGATAAAGTTAATTCTCTTCCCCACACAACCTCTAGGCCCTTTCTTCTTCTCACCCCACCAGTGAGGAGACCTGGGGGTGCACAAGGATTGGGAGGAGACACAGCCAGGACAGCAACCCCAGCTGACCCAAGGGAATGTCCATGTCATCATGCTCAGCATGTGAAGCTGGGGGAAGAAGAAGGAAGGGGGGAACTTTCAGAGTGAAGGGTGCTTGTCACACACGATGGAGCCCTGCTGTCCTCGGGGTGGCTGAACACCTGCCTGCCTATAGGAATGATGAATGAATTCCTTGTTCTGCTTTGCTTGAATGTGTGGGTTTTGCTTTACCTTTTAAACTGTCTTTATCTCAGCCCACAAATTCAGTTCTACTCTTCCGATTCTCTCCCCCATCTGACAGGGGCAGTGAGTGAGGGGCTGTGTGGGGCTGAGTTGCTGGCAAGGCTTAAGCCATGACTGAGAGCATCTCAGATGATGGCAGGACAGGGCAGAACCACGTAAGTCAGCATCTTCTGTGGAACTGAACTGTATCCTGCTCTGCTTAGATAAAAACTCAGCAAATTAATTTTGGGAGTGTATTAACATTATTGGTACTGAGGGGTTTTTTTAGTTGTACTTTGTAGGCTTATAAAAACAGAAAGGGAGCTTGTAAGTAGTATCAGTTTTCCCCAAAGATCTTGCAGAGTGAGTGGGTTTGCCTTCTTGGAAGGCAGTTCTGATGAGGTTTAGTATTTTGCATGTACACAAGATGGTTCTGGCACTCCAGGCACATTTGACTGCTGGAACAAGGTATAATTACCAATTAAACTCTGAACTTGGGCAGTGAACAACACAAGATTGCTGTTACATGTCCTCTTTCTTTCTTGTCAAATAGCTCTTCTGTCATATGACAGGATTGGGAAGAATTTACTGTTTGAACATACTTATTTTTCTGGACAGAATAATCTGCAACTGCAGATATTAAATGTTCCATTACATACTATGTATATAGAATCCATAAGACATTTTATAATGTATTTTGGAGTACACTCTGAGAATATAGTTCATTATAAGAGTTAAACAATTACTTTGTTTTCTTTAAAAATGTCTTTTGATAAGTCTGATTAAAAGAAAGAAAAAGAAAAGTTTTCTCTAAAAAAGTGAAAAGTACTGTTGAAGTACTTGGAGTTCAGCATTGTGAAATACATAGTATCATGCAATTATTAATTTAAATACAAAACCAGTCAATCTTTAATGAAAGGAGCTCTTGGCATATCCTGTTTCATGTACCCACTGCACTTCCTGGTGTCACCAAGTGAGGTATGTGACAGCACTCCTTCCCAACAGGCTGTTATCCTGTTAAAATCTTTGGATCATGGCATCTAGGAAGAAATTTTTTACAAGTGAATAACTTGTAGGCAGGAATGCTGTGTTGCAGGCCATCTGTTGGTCCAAGTAACTGGAGGGGGGAAAAAAATTAGAATTTATGAAGTCCTTGTTTAACTTCCAAATAGAAAAATCTTAATTTTTCCAGTCCTGCTCTCCACAGTTTCCATTAAATGTCCTTTTTTCCCAGTGAATTCAAGGAAACTCAAGCTGTTAACTGGCTTGTAGGATGGTGTTTGTAGCATGGAGTTGGTCTCAAGCTAAACTCAGGCTAAAATTTGAAAAGCAGGCTCAGCTTTGAGACAAAGTATACTGTAGCATTAACTCCTAAGAAAACCAGATTGTTATAGTGGAAATTCTGCCTGACTCAGCCACATCAATATGAACAGGACTTTGATTGATGACAATGTATAACTCCAAAGGTGAAAAAACAAAGATATCTCCAACTGCACACACACTTCATTTTCCTTTTTTGAGGGTTGGAGCTCTGCTGTGATAGAAATACAAAAGAAATATTGGGTCTCAAGGTTTAGGGGCCTTTACACCAAAATTGCAGATAACAGAGAGGACTCTGTATTAGTCCTGAATAGTTTTTTCTTCTTTCTCGAAACAAATTAATATAGTCCTGTTTAATTGTGCTTTCTTTGTGCTGATATGGTAGTGGCACATTTCTAAATTGGCTCATCTTTATCTCATTTAAAATTCACATGCTTCACAAAATAAAAGCTCTCCTCAATGTGTTCCTCATCCTTGTTCTTCCATGTGCTGCTTTCCTGGTGTCATAACTCAGCCCCAGCTGGTGACTGAGCCCCACACAGCCCCTCCCTCACTCCCTTGACAGATGGGGGGATACAATGGGAAGAGTAAAAGTGGCAAAATTCATGAGCTGAGATCAAGACAGTCGAACAGGTAAAGCAAAGCAGAACAAGGAATGCATTCATCACTTCCCCCAGGTGAAGTGCTCAGCCATCCCCAGGACAGCAGGGCTCCAGCAGTGTAAGGGTGGCTTGGGACAACACCACCATCACTTGGAATGTTCCCTTCTTCCTGCTTCCTCCAGCTTTTCTGGGATCAGCTGTCCGGCTGTGCCTCCCCCCAGCCCTTTTGCACCCCCACCCCACTCACTGCTGGGGTGAGCAGCAGAAAAGCCTTGACTGTGTAGTCACTGCTCAGCAGTAACTAAAACACCCCTGCATTCTCTACACTGCTCCCAGCACAAATCCAAACTATAGCCCTGAACAAGCTACTCTGAAGAAAATTAACTCTATCCCCGCCAAAACCAGCACAACTTGTGGGAGCAGCTGTTACTACAATACCACCTTTTCCCCCAGCTGGCAGGCAGATGGGCTGATCCACAAAGAGCCACTATTTGTTCATGGATCAATTTTCAGAGTCTAAAGTGAACAACTGACAACCTTTCCAAAGATGCTGAACATGTCCATGCCTGGGCAATGTTTCACAAAACAAAAAAAGTCTTTCAAGGCTTTTAAATATTCCTCTTTCTCTCTCTCTCAGAATAGGAAGAAAGACAGACCACAGTAATTTTTTTTTTTTAATTAGAAGGTTGTTTTGTGTACCCAAATATGCAAGTGCTCTACCTTTTAAAATTTCATTCTATTTTTCAAGAGAGAAAATATTACAAAAGGAAAAAGGAAGGACTTTTCTCTCCTAGACAGCAGCAACTTCAGTAGTTGAAGTATTTTACAAATTTGGCAAGGATTGTGCCTGATTAGAAGACTGATATGCTTTCTTGTATTGAACTATGATCTCTTTGATTTTTTGGTTTTCCTGCTGACATTCCTGCTCTTTATTTAAATATTTGGGATTTATTGCCTGTTGAGTCACTATATCCTTGCTGTTTAAATAAGACATAAAACATTTTATCCTCTTTTTTTTTTCCCTTTTTCTTCAGTTTTTAGAGAAGCACAAGATGGGCTAGAAGTACCCTTGTTCTTTCAGAGTTTAGATAGCAGAGGGATGTATGCCAGAGTATATCTGACCCTGTGTAAACTGCACATAAACCACCATAAGAAAAAGCTCTCTTGGAGGGCAGCTTGTTACTTTATGAATCCTATTTTTAAATCAATCATAAAAGATTGGAAGATAAGTGAATTATGGCTGAGTGTGACAAATGATACGATTGTTTTCTTTGCTCAGACCTTGAGTTTCTCTTGCAGGAGTCAGCCAGTGAACTGTGTCTCCCCTGACAAACAGTAAGGCAGAGCAGTATCTGGCTGCAGCCCGTGTTGTTTTCCTTCACAGAGGTGGTACCAGGGCTGGCAATACTTGAGAGACAATATTGACAGTGGGTTGCTGCCCTGTGGGGCCACACTTTGCCCTTCACAGCGCAGGATGTGACAGGAATCGCAGCAGGTTTGAAGGGAGGAGTGAAGTGCTCTCCTGGCCCTCGGCATTGTGTGCTTTTCACCTTTGTTCACCATCTGTCCTTGCTGGGGCTGATGTCTGCCATCTGAGGGCTGCCTCCCCCAGGCTCTGATGAGATGCTTATGACACCCTCAAAAAACCCCCTCACTGCCCCAGAGACAAACGGGGCAGTGGAAGGCGCACACTTCCTCGTCCCCGCGGCGCTTTTGTGCACACCCCCTTCCCAACAGCCTTTTGTGTGTGCAGACCCCAGATGGTTGCCTGCAGTCACAGCCTTTAGCAGAAGAATCATATTCTAATTGTCTAATGGATAATAAACAGTACTGACTTTGCTTCTGAGGTGAATTGGATGTCTTCAAGTTGAAGAAACAAGATCTGCTAGGGAAAACTGCAGAAGATGTGTATCATTGTAAACTCCAACTAGGGAGGGAGGAAAGCTGAATAAATTAAAACTCCTTGGTGGGTTTGCTGAGGAAACAAGCACTGCAGAAGTTGAAGATTAAACTCCAGAAAATATCACAGAATTAGTAGTGTCTAGATTATTGCAGCTAAGCAACTAATACAGCCTTTTCTCTATGTTCTGAATTCACATGGGCCATATTTGATACCTGGAATGCTTAGCAGTTTATGTTTACTGAAACAAAATGCTTTTGAGAAGACTTTACAGTTTCTAGAGTATTCCCAGAAATTTCCAGTGGCAACAAGTGAAAACCTTTGAGGCTCTCTTCCCTCTCTTCTCCCCTTCAAATAAAGGAACGGAAAAATGTGACACATCCTGAGAGTTTCAGATGGAGTTTCCTGGCGTTTCAGACGTTGGTAGTCAGTCTGAGCAAAAAAAGAGTCCACACTGATATTACACAGTCTTAAGTGTTAACTTTAAGTAAGTATTCCAGGGATGGAAACCAAAGTTGTAGGTTTTTTTGTTTGGTTGTTTTTTAATGGGATGAAAAAATGTGTTAATGTACAAGGCATGTTGCTAGGACATGTTTTTCTAATACCTAAATAGAGATTTTTAATCTTTTTAGAAGTAGTAATTATCATCAGACTTTTTAACATACAAAGTAAGATTATGAAATAGTACAAGACTTAGGTGTACTAATGGTTCCACAATATTATATATATATACATGTATATGAAAAAAACCCTCTAAATCAAAGATGAATATCTGGAATGTGCCGAGTAACAGCAATAGTGTATTTTTATAGGTGGGATTTGAATAAATCCATCTTTGATCCAGCTTCCATAAGTTTTGGGAAATGGAATTTCCCAAAATTCCAAAAGGTTTTTTCTTCCAGAAGCAAGGCAGAATGCAGGATAAACCATGGCATTAAAAAAAAATTTTTTTTGGACCTACCTCTTCATTTGTCTGATAGTTATATGTTGAAATCTCATGGAAGTTACCCACTAAGCAGTTTAGGAAAGCAGTTTTGAAACAAAAGCAGTCTGTTTCAGTTAAAAAATTTCTGGGCACTATGTACAAGAAATACATTACTATGACTTACATTTCCAGAAATACATTGTGGGGAAATCTAGGTGACAGACCTACCCACATGAGCTCATGACAGGATTTGAAAGAACAGTTAATGTGCTATGATTCTGCACACCCAAATTGCCTGTGATCCAAAGTGTGCACCTTGTGGCTTTCCACAACTAATTATTTTGGGATGTTGTATTCACATGAAAATAAAAAAGGAGAGAATGACCATTCCAGCCACTTCTTGCTAACTGTAGAGTCAAAACTTCCCTGTGGGAGGCCAGAAAGACCTATTCTCTCACTGGCTCAACGGACAAGAACCAATATTATCAAAAGGATCAATAACATCTGAGTTTCCTTCACATGTGTAGTAGCTGAGGTAACAGAATGAATGCACAGGGACCAAATGTAGCCAAGGAGGTTGGATCAGTCATGATTTAGTCTAAATCAAGGTGAGATGCTATTGATGCATCAAAGAGACTTAAGTGAGCTAATGAGGCTCCACTTACACCCTAAATTTGTCAGTGTCACTGTCCTGTCCTTTAGCAAAACAACCACATTATGTACAGTCAGCAGTTTTTTATACTGCCTTGGGTTTAGGTGTTGTTCTATCAGCCATTGTCCCAGACTCTATATCCATCTCTTCTAACTCAAAAATCTGTGTTTAATTTTTCTCTTGACATCCGCACTTCTGCAGTTGCATGTCATTGCTGCAGTGTTCTGAAGGCAGCGTGATGTAGTAATGCCACTTGAAATTAAAGCTAGTGCAAGATATGATTACAGTTATTATTAGAGTTCAAAGCAGAGACCACAGAGTTTGGGGATGTGAATTAGCCACCAATCAGGTTCTGATGGGCTTTGTGGCACTGTAATGACTTAAAGGGTCTGATGTAGTTTCAGAGCAAGTTTTTTGTCTGATAGTTATATGTTGAAAATCTCAACATATAACTATCAGACAACACTCCAGTCTGGAAGGAGGAAGGATCCCAGGGATGCAGATACACAAGATACAGCAGTGCCTAAATGGCCTTTTGTTGCAAATGCTTGTATGAGCTGGACTGCAGCAGCCAGTTGGAGGAGCCAGCAGGAGGCACAGGCTCTCTGGGCTTCCCAAACAGGAACTGCCACTTCAGAGACCATTCTCAGAGGTTTCTGTGTTTGAATTTAACCACTGGAATTTGCTCCTTAGGTTATGCAGAACCCAAAATAAGTAAGTAGAATGAGTTTTGGATTGTTTTCAGTACTGTAATAACGATTTCCATTGTTTATCAACTGACTCTGTTGCATCCTCTGAGATGTCCCTACCCTGTTTACTTCTGGCCCAGGCCAAGGAGTCGTTACAGTGTTTAGGGGAAAACCCTTCCCTAAAAACCTTGTACTCTCTTGTTTCTGTGATGGTGGAAACTTTTGGTTGTCTTTGTCCAATGAAATTTTGCCTGAGAGAAAAACTTGAATACCAGCCCCACAGAGGAATTAGCTCCTTCCGATAGTCCTTGAGACCATGAGCTCTGATGGAGATAACACACCAGGAAAATGAAGGGGAATTTGAGCTGCTTTCTACTTACCTGGGAGTATTGTGTATGTATAGTCTGATTTTTTTTCCCTTTATCTGATGTGTTTGGGAAAGGGACTTGACTGTGTTATAGGACATGAAGTACATAGTAAGCTTTGGAAACACATCTGAGAGTAAAGGTAGCTCTGCTTTTGAATAGATGGACTTCTGACATTTTAAAATACTTCTGAATTGTTAAGTATTTCTGAATGCCAATCCTTATTTGTCAAATGTGGTGTGCAGGATCTTTATCCTCAGTTAAGAATCTTTGAACTAAGGAAACATTTAGGCAAGTGCTGATTTCCTAATCTCTGTGGGGTTTTGTCATTTGCTTGTAGGGGGATGAACTCTAAAAAGGTAAATTCTAACTTCTGCCCAATGGCCTAGGGAAGCAGATCTCGGTTTCAGCAGCAATTTGTCAGTTCACTAGGAGATGCAGTATCCTGGCTTTTTGGGTAATAGTTTTGCTAGGCTCCAAGTAGCAGTGGTAAAGCCTGATTTCATGGCTACCAGGATATGGCCAGGTCAGAATGGAAACACCCACCTAGAGAAGCTCTGTCCAGACACTGTTTTGAATGGCTGGAGCAAGGCAGAGGCTGCTGTGCTTCTCTGGGTACTTTCATACAAATGTCCAGCATTCATGGAAGCAGAGCTTTAGGACTGGAATACTCTTAAACATCTGGTGTGGGAATTTTGTGGACTTTAGAATACTATAGTTAAGGTCACCTCTTCACATGTGGGTATCTAAAATGCATGGAAATCAGATTTTCATAATAATTTTCAACTTTGGCTCCTCTGTAGGAATGATTACTGTAGTATTGCTGTACCTAAGAGGGCTGTTAGAAATAATATGCATTATTTAAGCACCATAAATGGAAATTATGGTGCAATGAAATACAGTTCTTTACAATCCATAAATCTCAGATGTGTATTTGTTTTGTCTTATGGATTTCTAGGTGGGCTTTGTCCACACTGTCCATCAACTTATACTTATAACCTTTTCTCTGTGGCCTCACTCAGCTCTCCCGTTTACCTTTATCTGGAGCTCACCCAACACTCCAGTCTGGAAGGAGGAAGGATCCCAGGGATGCAGATACACAAGATACAGCAGTGCCTAAATGGCCTTTTGTTGCAAGCTCCTCCTGCCTGTGCTGGGAGTCAGCTCTGTCTGGAAAGCTGAGCAGCTGCAGGGCAGCCTGGAACATCAGCAGAGCAGCTCAGCCTGCTACTAAAAACCAGAGCAGATGTAGCCACTCCAAGTATAGGAGTGCCAGAAACCAGGTGGGTAAAATATTAGTGATCTGATGAGTTATTTAGATGGATCACAGGATCGGGACTCAGTACTTTTGTGAGTGTGTGTAGGAAATGTTTTCTAATGGCTTCTGAGTGCAGCTGAGGGTGTAGGAAGGTTCACCATACAATAATATGGAACTAAACTTGAAGGTGTGTAGGGGAAGAACAAATTTGGAAGCTATATTTTTTTGGCCTCTTTGCTATCAAATGCCAAGATGCAACTTGAAATGATGAGTCTCATGTAAGACACAAGTAGAAAGCAGATTACCATCTTCTTGATCTAAATCAACTTTCTTTTTCCTCACTTTTTCTTAACTGTACTTACTGTTTCATGGGCAACAGTGAACAACTTTTACTCTCAAGTCTCCGCCCAGCAATTCCAAGCGACTGGAGAGGCAGAAGATTTCTCACCTGGCCCTCACCACCTAACCATGGTGTTTCTTAGTCAAGCATCTAGTGAGTTGTTCTCAAGATTTCCTTTCTGACTATGATTTTTATTTTGTGAGGTAATTTCAAAGTAGTGGAGGACTTTGGGGAATGTGAGTAATGCACAGTGCTTATGGCACAGCCTGGGTTCAGCCCTTTGTGATGCACAGCTCCAGGAACTGTACCCAATGGTTCATTTTGTTGACTTTGTGTCACAGAGTTTATCTTGAAAGGTTTGTAATGTCACACAGTGTGCCTCTTCCTCCTCTCCCCGGGTATTTTACAGGATCAGCTCTAAAGAATGGGCTGTATCTGTACCATGCTCAAGTGTGTTTTAAAATCATGTTAATATTTTAACAGGTGATGGTTTCCTATTCTTTTACATTCTCATCTATATACAAATAGTATGTTGTAGCCCTCATTAATCAAAATGACACTTTCTACACCCTCAAGTGTTTTCACATTTGCACATGAAGCATTTTCCCAAAACTCTGTGCTGCCTGATTGATCTCTGCATTGTGCACTTTTCAGACCTATGTGTCTAAAGCGGGCTGAAAAGATACAAAGCTTAACTTCTAATGTGATTTCTTTAATCTCCTTTGGTAGAATTAGTATTACAAACCATGTAGAAAGTCTTTCAAAGTTCCCTTTTTGCATCAAGCTTGGCACAAAGGACCACATCCCATCTTACACTGGAAAACACACTGCTGGCTGCTAGAGGAAGTGTTAGGAGACACTGCTGTTTTGGGAAAGGGTGGAAGAGAAATAAGGCTGTTAAAAACTGAGGAAAGCTAAACATCCTCCAAGGCACAGACTTGCCCCACTGACTGTTCAGACATTGCTCATTCTAGGGCTTCTCTTCCCAAGGAGTGCCACAGAACAGACATTAGCTGGTGGTCAAGAGGAGGATTTACATGCAGTAACTTGTCTGCTGGTAAGAGCACAGATGAGTACTCATGTCCATGTATGTATACATAAACGAGCCAAAGACTGCCTGGGGGAATGGGAAGTGGCAGAAACCCTTTCCTAGGCATAAAGAACTGTGGAGCAGATGGAAAACTTCCATTAATCCTGTGCTTTCCATCTACTGTACATCCCAAAGGATGTGGGGATGGGTGTATATGCAGGGCCTGGAGAGGAATTGGAGTTTAATACTCTTTTTAAAATATTTTATTTGGGTTCAGGAGTGTCTGACCCCTGGAGGCACCACTAGGTCCCCACAAAAGGGATGCTGCCATTATCTGACACCTTTTCTGCCCACATAGCATGTGTGAAACACAGCCAGTTTTACAGCAGCTCCTATGGAGGATTTATTGACTGAAGACTCTCAAAGAATTTGCAGAATTTCCTTTCCATTTTTTTATGGTCTGAGCATGGATATTTCTCTTGTCTGGCTCAGTTATTTGCTAAAAGCCTGTCTGAACATTTTAGTAGAAGAAATAAAAATACTATAGACATAAGTATCAGCATGAAAGTGGAGGGCAGAAAAATTTTGCCTTCTCCATTGCCAGAAGTATAGAGTGTAGGTAGAACAGCAGAATTTCAGGAAAAATACTGACTAATCAGTAAGGTTTTCTTCACCTTTCTCAATTTTTATTTTCTCGTCCTAGAAGAGACAGTTATTTTATGTCACCTTTCTGGTCTAAGGTGTATAATAGTTTAGGGTGAGCAGTGCACAGCTTGAGCAGAAGCAGCATGTAACATTTCTTGTCTGGAGTGTGGACCCAAGCGCTGCATGCATGAGAGAACATACATGTGTGTCAACCTATGCTGGGGGCAGAGGGGAGAGAGAGCGATTTAGGGCCAAGCTTATTGCGTTAGAAACCACGGCTTTTCAGGTTGTTATTTACTGATATTAATGAGTAGTGATCGAAGCACTTGCCTTATGACTGTTTTGTAACTTGCACTGGTTTAACAGGACTTGCCTCGCCTGTAGCCTTCTAGAAGACGTGAAGCTCACCTAAGAGTGTGGGTTTGGTTGGTTTTGGCAGCCAAAAGTATAATTAGAGTTTCACCCGCGTGTATCTGGCTTAGAGAGCCCGGCTAATGCGAACCTGCCGTCTCCTCCCGGCAGCCCCAAGGACGCGTGTGCGGAGTTTTCACGGCAGTGCCCGATGCGCGGCACTAACCCCGGGTGCAATCCCCGCCCCGCTCCCGGCTCGGCTCTGCCTCGCACACCATGAGCCGCCCGCAGGGACTCGCCGGCGGGACTTTGGGCAGCTCCCTGTTGCTTCCCCTTGCGAGCGGCACGCCGGAAGATGCCGCCGTGCTTTGCCGGAGGTGCGAAGCCGCTCGCTCCGGCCCGTGGTGCGGTGGCGATGCGGGCGGCAGGCGGCGGCGAGACGCGATGCTGAGAAAGTTTGCCGGTGCCCGAGGGCGACTTCCACGCCTGAGCGGCGNCGAGCCGCGGCTCCCCCGGCCGCCCCCGGCTCCTCTCGCCTCCCCGGGGCAGCCGCCGGCAGCGGGCGGCGGGGAGCAGCCTCTGCTGGGCGGGGGGCACGGGCTCCGAGCGTGGCGAGCTCGGCCACGGCGGCTCCCGACTTTGTTTACTTGTGCTTCGCCTCTCGTCCCCGGTATCTGCTCTCTGCCGGCATAGCGGGTCGGTGGCGGTGCCGTGCTGGGGGTTTATGGTAAGTTTGCGATGGGCGAATCCCTCAGTTCGTGGGAATTCGGTGTTTTGTTGCACAGTATGTGAAGACCCGTTTGTGGGGGGGGGGTTCTTGTTTGATTTTCTTTTTAGTAGTGCTGGGTTTCAAGCTGGTGTTTGAAGAAATACATTTGCGAACCGTTTTCTGCTTTATAATGAAATGATTTACAATAGAAATTAGTTTCCCGAGCTATATAAGAGAACTATTTCTGGATGTTGGATAAGTAGAGATCTACGTTTCTCATAAAGTGAATGTATCTGACTTTGCGCTGCCGGACGCAAACCCTCTCGCCTAACGATTGCCACAAGCTAATGTTTTACTATGGTTACTTGGTGCTTTTTCGGGCAGTAGAAGCCAGACCTCAGTTCAGGTCAGGTTTAGACGAACCTGAAATACTAAACTATCTTCTCCGTAAGAGTAAGAGGGAAGCTGAACCTTCGTCGAGACAAATCTGAATTTGTATGCGAGACTTGAGTTTCAACAAAGAAAGGTATTGAGTGAATTTGCCGTCCCATTGCTTGTAAAGAGCTCGGAGCCAGGCAGTGGGTTTGCTGTTCCTGCCGAGGGCAGGGGAGCTGAACGCTGCCCTCGCAGCCCCGTTCGTTCCTGGAGGGGCTCCGGCGTTGATGTGGCAGCGTCCGTGCTGGCAGCAAGTCATTTTTATTTCTTTGTGCCTAGGACTTGGAGTGTAGACTGCTACAGGGTGGGAAGTGTCCTATATAGAGAGATGGCCAGCTAGCACTTCAGCTGCTGGTTTGATGCTGGCTGCAGCCCTTCGGTGCTTAAGTCATACCTGATATTTTCACAGTACTCTGTTTGCCTTCCGGTGACAGAAGCAATCCCTGATAAGGTATCTCCACGCTGCAAAAGAGCTTATCAGGAGAAAAAAAAAAAAAAAAAAAAAAAAAAAAAACCAGTCCCAGAGAGTTGATGCTTGTGGCTGAAACTGGCCTGACTTGTGCAGTGTATCTCGAAGGATGCTACATTTTTAATGTTGTTTCTGTAACTAAAGCAGCCCGTCAGGGTCACGAATATCGAATTGCTGTTAGATTATTTGGTGCTGCTGACAGAGAAATGCCAGATACTGTACGTTCTCCTAACAACAAGCGGAAGTTTTATAACTGGCCTTAGTCATGTAAGTCTGGTTTCCTTGGTAGCTAATGTGCCTCGGTGTCTTGCTGCTGACTCCGGATGTCCTTGGATGACCGTCCTGTGCTTCAGTGACCCTGCCAGGGCTGAAGGGAGACTCGGTGCTTCCCTGCATCACTAGGATGAGAACTTCCCAGCTCCTTGCCTTCCTGAGGCCCTCATGTGGGTGTCGCTCTGGAAGTACACACTGGTGCTGGTGGGTTCGAGAGCCCTGTGTTCGCTCCCATCCCATCGGCCTGTTTGTCTTTGCAAATGTCACTGCAGCCAGCTCTGAAGGACCGGGCTTCCTGCTCAACAGGCTCTGGGGCTCGGGACTAAGAAAGCAGTGCCACCTTTTTGCAAGGAGCTTTTCGGAGTTGAGAGACTTCTGGTTTTTTGGATGATGTTTTTGTTGTTGTTGTTCTTTGGGGGTTTGTTTGGGTTTGTTTTTTTGGGGGGGGGGCGGGGAAGTTGTTCATGGGGGAGGTTTTTTTTTTTTT
>VXAX01000813.1:185557-228924 GCA_013399835.1 Leptocoma aspasia
GGAGTTTTTTTTTTTTTTATTTGGGTTTCTGGGGATTTTTAAAGAGAAGGATAAACCCCCCATGAGAAGTACTAATTGGATATCTTGTTTCTTGAAAGAACTGATTTTTCTGATTTTTGGTTTGACTAAATTACAGTCATCTTTATTAGTTGTGTTTGTGCAGCATAGGAATTTCTGAATGATGGGACATGTCTCCTATGACTCCACAAGCAACAAGTCATGAACTTGTCAGGCTTCATTGTTGCTGTGCAAACCTTTGTAATGGATTTTCCATGTAGCAAGAAAATTCAAGGCAGCTATTTTTGTCTCGTTTTCCTTTGCAATCACTGTTTTTCCCTCTTCTGTTTATAGGACATTGACCTCTTTTTGTGGAGAAGGAAAGTAATTTTCACAGTGGCACTCAATGACATGTCACAGGACTCCACGTGATGGTTACTTCGAGTTGGCTTCTTTTAATTGAGACAGCTGGCAAGTTTTCCTATAAGGAGCTGATTAGCTTACACATTTGACACATAGTGACAGCCATTGAGGAAGAAGGCATTACATGATTGTCTGAGATATTATTGTTAAAAATCCTTGGCTAAAGTGATTAGCAAGATCATGCTAGATACTAAACTCTCCCATGCTACTAATTCTTCATGGCCAAGAAGAGGAAGGTAGAAAGAGGGATGCCTTATTCGAATTCTGTTAGCCATGCTGTGTTTCAGCTCTCTTCAGTCTGCTTGGCTGCTCACTACCGCTGTGCTGACATCCTCTGCTCAATTCTTTTTGTGCTGGGGCAACTTCACTTCAGTGTAAACTTGAGGCTCTTGCAGTGCTAAATCCCAGGTTGAATAATGGTAATGCAGAGTGGCCTTGATACATGTATTTCCTGCATCAGTTAGTGGAATAAATGCACTATCCTTAATAGAATATCCACGTAAAGGAAATCTAGATGTATTTTCTTCTCAGCAAGTTTCCCAGGACAGAGGATGGATGTAAATATTGCTGGACTTCATAAATTGTCTCTGAAGACTGAGGCAAGACTGATGGTGGAGAGGAGTGGAGGCTGGTACTGCTGGGTGCCCCTCTTCCTGCACTGTCCAGGAAGCAAAGCTGGGCTCGTGGCTGCAGGGATGAAGGGCTCCATGCTGGCAGAGCTCTGGATGGATGGGTGGATGGATGGATGGATGGATGCAGTCCATCTGAGCTATGTCAATGCGATATGCACCTTGAGGCTAGTGGAGATGCAGGCCACACATTTTGTCCTGGGAATTTTAAGTATTTATTAAGCCAGAACAGATCAATTTTCTATGATGAAGGCATTGGTTAAGTCTGCCCATTAAACAGTTAACCAGTTTTTGAAATCAAAATTCTCTGTAAAGTTTCTACGTATGGATAAATATTTGCTTATAATTCTGGAAGTTGGTGTTGTTGGACTGACTGAAAATCAACAAGTGCTGTGGATTGAAACTTGCCAGACCAGATAGCCACCTCGCCCTCTGTATTTGTAATGGGGTTGTGTACATGTTGGTGAATCTGTGTCACTCTCTGCAGCACACACAGCGCTCGGGAGTGACTTTAGTTTGTCTTTGCCTAAAACATGCTCTGTTAGCTGACGTAGGTTAAGATGTTAGGTGCTGTAGGATAAGATGTTACTGCATCACGTGCTTCCTGGAAGTTCATGCCTTCTGACTTCTTTAACTTCAGTCGACTCAGGCTCAGGTTGTTTATGGGGGTTGGTGGTTTGCTTTTTGCCTTGGAAAGGTGTGTGTGCATCACTGCCGCGCGTGCTGGGCTGTGTTCTGCCGATACCCTGGAGAGTGCTGCTGCAGAAGGGCTGAACGCAGCTTCACGGATCAGTAACTTTCCCAAAGGACAGCAAATGTCTGTTATTTTGTTACAGTGTCCAAGCTGCTGTTGCTTGAAGCCAGCAGTGTAGTGTACTTGACCTGTGCTCCCTCGAGAGTTAAAGTGTCTGAAATGGTGGGTCCTGTCTGAATCCAGGTTTGCAATCATGTCAGGAAATGCCTTTTCCTCAACTGCTTGTACAGCTCTACAGCCCACAGCCGTTTAGATTGGATGGTGATAAAGTTAAAAGTTAGTTTTGGTTTGGTTTTTTGTGTTTGGAAAGCTGGCAGTATGCTCAGTATATTCACAGCCCATCAGGGAAAAATCCTTGCCCTGAAGAGATTTAACAGTGTGCTCCAGTGGCCTCGGTGGCAGCATGGAAAAATGCATAAAGGAGAGCTAGAAATTGTGGGTTATGTATTTTTTGCTAGCAATCGTGGTTAAGAGAGATCAGTGCTCACAGGGTGCCACGACTTTGGGCTAAGAATTGCCATTTGACTGGCAGTAATTGATTAAAACTTGATGGCTCTATTTTGGTTGCCTCTGCTCTATTAAAGACTGGCCCATCAAGAGTGCTGGGCAGAGCTCAATGCTTTCCTTCCTTTGGCTCCTTTTCCACCAGAAATGGAGTAGTGTCAGGTACTAGCCTGTTGAAATGCACATATGTGTATGTTTGTATTTTTTGGGGGGTGTCTTTTTTGGGTGGATGTCACCTTTGCCTCAGAGGCCAATGTGAATGCAGCATTTAATTTCTGTAGCAATTGAAATGCAGAAATTTTACAGAATTTGCTGTGGTTTTGCCATAGCAAAGAAGCATGTGAGGAGAATTTATATCTATTTCCATCCTTAGTAAGAGGTGAGGTGCCTTTACTCAAACATGGGTGCTCTGTGACCTGAATCTGTTCATACTGAAGTCATTTGAAGTTAGACCAATGCTGAGCAGTATTCTGTATAATTTTTTGCTTCCCTGTGCTTATTTTCTGTATCTTTGGATTGAACATTGTGGGGTAATCCTGCTCATGACTAGTGTCAGATGACAAGTTTTATTGTGTTGCATTGCAGAGTGTGGTGACTTAGCAACTTTATCTTTGAGGCTTTGTCAGAGGCTGAAGGGACAAGTAAGCTTTGGTGTGCAGTGTGAAGTGCAGCAATATAGGAAATCCATCTTGGAGCTGATTGCAAGCTAATTCTTTCAGAGCTGTACAGCAGACTCTTTAGATGAGTTTGCTTTCTTGATTTAAACATGCATTTTTAAAAGCTTGTTCTTGTACTGCCTTTCTCATCCTAACCTATTGTTGAAGTCTGGTGTGCACTTGTCTGCTGTTGTGCCTTTCTGCAGTTAACAACTCCTAAAGAAAATTTTGCCGGGAGATCTTGAGAAAGAGAAAAATTGGTTGTATTTACAGTGTCTCATCAGAGGACTGAGGATTTGCTTCCTGCAGAAATGGATCCATGCCCTGGGACCACCATGGCCCAGACTGCAGGAGCTCACCTCCTGGAGCCTCCCCTTGCTGGGATGGGGAGGTGCTGAGAGAATTCCCTGCGGAGGGGCTGGACAGCCGGGGACTCCTTTGTCCGCAGGCAGCAGAGGCACTTCTGACAGCTGGCCCTGCTGTCCTCTTTCTTCAGTAGTTTTTCTGCTTGGCACCTGAATATGGCCCAGCTCTTAGTGAGAGGGGGAAGGGAGGCCAGTACCTAGAGAGCATTCAGGCTTCATCTACACCTCACAGCAGCAGCTTCGTGCAGCCTTTGTTAAAAAGAGTGTTTCGTGAATGTTCGTGAATGTTCAAAAAGCAACATATTTAGAATTGCTTTTTTAAGGAGCATTAATCATGCAAGATCACTTGTATAGCTTTAGGCATGGAAAAAGGTGTGATGAAAGGTTTAGGTACTTAATTATCATTTAATTTTAACTTCTTCTCCTCTATCTCTTCTTCAAATGAATGCAGAAGCAAATTACCTCCAGCAGAAGGATTCATTAGATTTTGGAGGTCATAATCTTAAAAAATAGCCACGTTACACAAAGTATTTACATCAGTGCTACATTTCATACCGAGAGTGTGCTGTCCACAGAAATCCCTAAGTGGTGGTTGTTAGGGATAGTTATGAGCTGTATGTTGGTTCTTTGTTTTTCTATAAGAATATTCTAAACAATAGTTTTGCTCTGGAAGAGTGAAAATGGCTTGGAAGAAAATTGGCTGTTGTCTTTGAACACTCAAAAATTCTCAAAAATGTTGAGCTTATTTTCTAATTAAACTATTTCATGATAGAAGCCACACAAAATTAAGTAATAAATTCAGAGTGTTGTCAACAAGGATTGTATTACTTCACATGTGAGAAAATTCCATGACAGTCAAATCTGTATGTACAGCCAAAGAAATAGTTGGTTTAAGTGGTAAAGGCAATTTTGAGCTTTAACTACTTTTTGAGTTACTGGTGAAGTTATAAACAGTTTCTTGTTTCAAGAACAACTTTAAGGTAGCTTGGACACACTCAGTAATCTGGTGGCTGGTACTGGTACTTTTGAAACTTTGTTTTCTCAGTGTTTTAGACTCCATTTCCAGAATAAGCTCTGCTGTCATTTTCTTTTGACAAGAGGTCATTGCAGTGTTGTGAAGTGACTGGTTGCTTTAAAATAAAGTTTACTTTATTTTGTTAATTTGTTTGTACTTGTATTCCTTGCTCAATGATCCCATTGCATATAATTTTGTAGTGTGTCCTGTATTTTACTCCATTTAAGTGAATTGTTGGCTCAAATTATAAATAATTCCAAAATCCAGTGTAGCTGGCCTGGAGATTTAAGAGTTAAAATTGAAACCTGGTCCTTATGGTGTTATTTGTGGTATTTTCTGGCTGAGACACTTTCTTGAGTTTAAAAAAAAGACCATTAAAATGAAAATTTACAACTTCATTTGTTTGATTATCTTGAAAGTTAATCCTAATTTAACATTTAAAAAGGTGTACTTGTAGATAAGTCAAATTTGTGTAACATCTGTGCATGGGGAACTGACTATCTGTTACTCATGGCTTATCACTAGTCTGCTTGGATTTAAATTGAAGATGTGAGAGTGTGATAGGAGCACATGCTGAACTCTTTCAGAGGCTTAGGGTATTTGAGGCTCCAGCTAGTTCACTTGGGCAGGGGCCATTACTTTGTTCTTTGCCTAGGAAAGGAGCAGCAGTAGTGCACCTCTGGGCATGTGCTAAACCTGAGAATAATAAATTGAATTCTGACCTTTGATGTTTCCATCCCATGCTTGAGCAAAGTCCCTGTCTATGGAGCACATTTTGGGAGTCTGACCCTGCAAGGAGGTTCAGGTGCATTGTCACCTTGCTTTCAAAAATTATGATGCAGCATAAAGAAATCAAAATACTGTTTTCCTTGTTGTTGAAAACTATTGTAAAGCATGTCAGGGATGACAGAAGTTGTTTGAACTCAAGATGGTGGCACATCAAAGTCTGTAAAAGACAGAAACGTTGCAATCCCAACCTCATTTTACTGTGTTGCTGCATATTAGTGTTATATCTGGTTTGTTCCAGCACCTGGCTACCCCTGCACTTCAGCACCATCAGCCTCTGATGCTGTTAACATCTGGGTAACATTTGCTGTGATACTCTCACTTCTAAGTGTATTGGTCATTCACTAAATATTTATAGAGTCCTTTGGTTTTGATGTTCCAAGATAAAAAGGGAGGGTTTTCTATCATCTTTTGTATTCAAAGGCAAATAATACATTGAAGCTGGTGATTATTTAAAATATTAGCACATCAAGAAGTTCCTTTGTACTTGGGTCAGAGTGCTGACGTAACTGTTTCCAGTAGTCTAGAAACCTTGCACATAGTTCACTGCTGGCTTGTTTAGACTAAGATGCAGTGTTGTAAAGGCAATGATCATCTACCAAAGATGTGAGAATGTGCTCGGGAAGGATTTGTTACAACATGTGCAGCATCTTATCCTTTGAGTTTAAATAGAACAAGATGTATTAAACAAGCATGAGCATGAGGCCTGGACTATGTCCTCGTTGTTTTTAAATTTTTTAGCATTCATATTAGCGTTATTTGAAACCAAGGGTGTGGATGGAGAGAAGGAATAGAGGCTCACCTGTGAGATCTCATGGTAGCAATGTACTGAAGTGTGGACAGGGAAAGAGATGAACGTTCAACAGCAGTTTTTGAAGGTGATGGAGAAAAAGGTGATTAATTTGTCAAAGGGACTAAGGCTGAGCATTTGTCAGGATTTAAAAAATGCAACAAGGAGTGAAAATAGACCTCACAGGCAGGGTGCACAAAGGGAACCATCAGGAATTGCTGCAAAGTCCTTCTCCTGTGGTGCTCAAACTCCTGTGAGGAATCAGCAGTGAGGTGGTAACAGGACGTCCCTCAGCTCAGTAAGCTGCAGTGGATGGGAGGAAGTGCATGAGGCTGCTGCCTTGAGTTCGTGTCTAGGGACACAGTGGGCTTTCAGTTTATAATAATTGGGGTTTTTTCAGTGAGTCACCTTCAGCATTGATAATTGGCTTGCATTTCCTGTTTTTAGACCCCGTAACAAGAATCAATAGTTTGTTTTCACTTGAATACACCTCTGTCTAGCAATGGTGAATAATAGTGCAAGGGAAGAAAAAATCCATATGTTTTAGTTCATGACAGTTTGACTGCTGGAAAAAGACACCAAAGGAAAATTCAAAGTGAAGTGTCTCAACACTCCAGGGACGTGAGAGTGACTGATGAGCTTGCTTTTACTGCTTTACTCCATCCACATCCTGCTAATAGAGGACATGGCAGCAGGAAGTCTTTGGGAATGCAGAAGCCAACCTCCTCCCTTTACTCCCTTTATTTTTAGATTTTGTTTTCCCTGTGGTAAAATCTTTGGAACTGGGTGAGCAGTGCCCAGGGTTTGATAGAAATGTGACTCAGTAGTGCTTGCTGCCTGGTGTGCAGTCATTCAGGGGAAGAGCAGAAACTGTTCCTCTCACCCTGTAGCTGGAGGTTGGGGATGTAATTCTAGTGTGTGTAATTCTGACATCATGTTTTCTCCTGCACATGGATGAAGATAGTGAGTCGATGCAGAACTGTTTTTCTTTTTCTTTTAACTATTGGAAGAAGTGGAAAAAACATTGGCTAAACCTGGCATCTAAATTTAGACGTCTGAATTAGCAATGCAGGAAGCAGTAGCACAGCAAACAGCTCAGTTCCTCCTGAGCACTGCTGGCTGGCAGGATAGAAAATCTGGGCACTTAACAGATGCAGGCATCTCTTTACACCTCCTGGGAAAAATGTGTGTGGGATGCTTCCTCTGGATAATCCTTAAGCCAGGGCTAAACTGGCAGTTTAACTTTCGTCAGAATTCCCAGTGAATGGGTTTTCACAAGGGATTTTTTAACTTGTAATTTTTTTTTGGTCTGAATATTTGCTTACAGTGGGGTTTGCTTCCACAGCTGTTCTGCATTTGGTTTCTGTAGTGGTAAGGAATGTGGTGTGCTGAAATCAAAGCTAAGCCTAATAGTCTATTGCAGAAATCGGATTGTAAGGAAAAATTCAAGCAGTTACTTTATTACAGCAAAGATGTGTGAGTTGATAGTCTTGGTAGAATTCAGTTCAGTCTCATGGTACAAGAAGAAATTTCATTATGTGTAATAATTAGCTTTTGAAATAAAGAGGATTATCTTTCATTTTAATCACCCTGCCTTAATAGCAGGGAAGAAAAACCATTTTATAAGAGTGCCAACTCTGTTCTCAGTGTTTTCTAAAATGACATTTTAATTGAATTTTGTATTTATGGGGCTGATACTTAAAACTTGTCATTCTTGTGGATTCTTACCTGTTTCCCCCTGTACATTAACCGGTTGTATTTTTAAAGACTGTAAGCTTCTGTCCTGCTTGTCTTGCCAAAAAAATTTCCACAAACAATTCCTTGTGAGAATTATTACTTAGATTGTTCATTTTTAACATGCAACTCTTTAATGTTCAGCCACATTTCTCTTGTTAACACAAAACATCGTGTATATATATATGTTTCATATCCAGTATGTGAATAGCTTGTAAATAAATTACAAAAGTAGGTTTAAATTCATTAGTATTTAGCAAAACTAATGGATGGTAATCAGTGTAATGGCTGATGATAGATTGTGCTGTGCCAGCAGGGGAACTGGCTCCTAGAAGAAGTAACACCAACTCAGGAATGACTAGAGACTGGCTGGTGAACGTGTTTTTCTCCAGATGCTTTTTTAATTCCTTCAATTAACTTGATTAAGCAGCTTAGCTTAAGTAAGCAGAATTTGTGACTTGGAAGTTCTCCCATGTAGTATTTTCCCATTGCCTTAGGAATTAATTCCTTTAATACTGTGTCTGTGTAAAGCAGGCAGTCGTGGTCACTGCTGTGTCTTGCACAGACAGGAGCTGGCGTGTGCTTAGTATGAGGGGCACACACAGGGGTGGTGTTTCCCCTCTCTGCAGTTGGTTCTTGGCAGAAGTCATAAATCACAGTGATTTCTGCACAGTGCAATTGAATGGAGCCTACCTTATTTTTTTATTGGTGTTGGAAGTTCCTTCCTGCTTAGATCACTCTGAATCCTCCATCAGGAGAGAGGAGAACACTCTCTTCTCTGTGCCCTGTGATTCCCAAGCAAGGGAATTGCATTTCCTAATTGTACCACCAGTGTCCCTCCCAGGTAACCTGGTGCATTCTCTTTTCCACCCAATGTTTTATCTCCACAGCATGTCATTAGGGAACAGGGAAAGGGATGTTAAATAGGGAGTCAGATGGTAGCACAGGGTTCTTGCCCATCTGTCTGCTTTCCTTGAAGACATCCCCTCCCTTTCCAGCAAGGATGGTGGTTATGTTACAGTATACTATATTTTTCAGAGCACAGAAAAGTGGCCTCAGCTGGAACCAATTTCTTCTATCCTGCAAATCCTTGTGGTACTGGGTAACCCACCCATCAGTAACTACTGCAGCACAAACAGTATTGACTGCTGAGTCTTGTGGCAGCCTGGAGCTCTGTGAGGCTCAGCTCTTGTGTTTACAGCTACTGGCTCAACCAATTGTTTTCCAAATTGTAAGTCATTCATTCTGGTCCTGGCTTACAGCTCTTTGTATAAATATAAGTTATTTCTGCAGTAGCAGAAATTGCAGTGTCTTACACAGATTGTCATGTGGTAATTTCAGAAATTTAGATGTGTGTTTAGAGATGGGGTTTTTTTTTCTTAGGAGAATTTCAGAGAGGAGCCTGACACTATATATACTTTTTCTGCTCCCCTTGATTATGCTGTGTTAATGATAATGTATTCTGATAATTGCTCATGAGTCTGCTACCTAATGAAAGGTGAGGGTTGAGTGTGCTTCCATATGCTTCGCTTTCTAGCAGTGCCAGGTGGGGAGGTAAATATCTTAAAAGGATGCTAAAAAGTGGGTAAAATTTTAAGCCAGATGTGGCTTCCCAGTATTAAGGAAACTGCCAGTGGGATGTACAGGAAAAGGAGGGGAAGGGATGAAAAGGAAAGGGAAACTAGAAAGACTGGGCTTGTAACAAAAGGCCATTAGCCATGGATGTGATGAAGATAATACGTGGGGCAGTTGAAAGTACTTTTGTTTTCCATTCCTTCCTTCACTGTGGAGGAAGATCTCTGTTCATGAGAGAGATTCTTCAGGTGGTTAGAAGTGTTAATAGACTTCTGGGTTTTAATGCTCCATTAAATGTTCATAGTGTGTAAATTACTTTCTTCAAACTTGCCTCTAGTTTTGGTCTCTTGACTGTGAATTGTGACAGAGTTCATGCTAAATATGAAAATGCACAACTGTTCTTGCTCCCATGATTCTTGTAGCAATTTCTATGTCCACACAGCACTTCAGGGAACAGTTTATCTGTTCAAAGAATGGTTGGAATTTAAACCCCCTCAGATTTCCAGTATCCTTAGATATTTTTTTCCTTCAACTCTTGGCCAAAAGACTTGCTTTCCTCCTCTGAAACTATTTGTAGTGTTTGTGCAGTATCCCACATGGTTTTACGTTCAACAGTGGTGTGGTTTTTACATGTCTTACAAGTCTTTTGCAGCAGTAAATGATAGTTTGAGAAATGCAAGTTTGCATTTAGGCTCAAGTGAACATCTTAGTTAGTTCAAATGGTTCTGGAAGGATCTTTGTATAAATCTACTTCATTTTATGCTACTTGTGCTGCTCTTGAGGATGTAGTAAACAAAAACAAGTTTAGCTCTGAAGTTGAAAAAAGAATAATTTTTCCCAGTATTCGTTCAGGAATGCAGGCTATACTGAGTGTGTTATAGTCTTTATAACTCAGGGGGAAGATGACTTATTTTCCTGGAGGTAGTCCTTTACTTTTAAAGATATTTCTAAATGTTACTTTTATACTTTATCATGCTGGAAGTCAAGATGATCTGTATATCCCAGTACAATGTAGGGTTTTGTTTTTCCAGAATTAAAAACTCTGAGCACTTTGTTTTCCATATATTCCACCTGTTGCTGAAGCTTAACTTGTAATTACTGATGTGCTTTCTCTTTGTCTAAAGTACTGCTGATCCAAATTTAGACTGAACACATTTTTCTCCAGGGCAGAACAGGTCCCTGCCTGAGTTATTGGAGAATCAGAGTCTGGCAGATTTAGATCATGTCTGGAAGAATGTCTGCAATCATATCAAATGTGGGGGGGGTTGTACAAAGACTAACTGGAATATGCTATTTTTTAAATTTTTATATAGCTTTTGCAAGACTTCCAGAATACAATGTTGCTTATTTTATTTCAGCAATAGTACACCTAAAGATTAAGTGCTAGTATATTTTTATTCCCATCAAAACTTGCATCCTGGTACAGTTTTCTTCCAAATAACTTTCAATCTTTTTTTTTTTTCTCCCTTTTCATCCAATGCATTACATAAGGAAATATAGTTAGTAATTAATTGTTACAAATAAAATGCTGCTTAAAAGAAAATTCCCTGCAGAAGACTGCTTAGTAGGGGGAACTAGAGTGTAAAGTTATTTTGAGAAATAACAGGCCTTGTGTTTGAGCTTATAGGTCACAGTTTGTGTTGAGAGTTGCCCTGTAGGCAGGCACAAAGCTGATTTATTTTTATCCATACCTCTATTAGGAAGTCTAGTGTGGGTTTTTTAAAGTACTTTCCTGTGGTCAGAAATACCTGGAATTGTTGGCACTTGCAGCATGAATTTCTTTGAGGGTGTAGATTGTTAGGTCAGTAACAGAGGGATGTAAATGCTACTCCAAGTAGCAACTTCTTTCACCATGGCTTTTCCTAGTTGGAGGCCCTCTCTGATTTTAACACTGCCAAGTCTGGTGTAGCTTTTCTCCATAGAACAGTATTGATTTGGAAAAGCAGCTTTTCTGCTTAATCTGGCTCTAGGACAATGGAAGAGCCAGAAAGAAAATTGCATTCCACACAGCCAGCAGGGCATCACTGAGGGCAAGCTATACCTGGGAAATTTAGTGGCCTTCTATGGTGAGATCATGGCATTGGTGGATCAGGGAAAAGCAACTGATAAAATTACCTGGATTTATGCAAAGCATCTAACACTGTCCCACAAGACATCTTTGTTTCTAAACTGGAGAGACATGGATTTGATGAAAGAATCACTCGGTGATAAGGAGCTGGCTAGAGCAGGATGCCCAGAGATTTTGTGGATGCCCCATCTCTGGAAGTGTTCAAGGCCAGGTTGGATGGGGCTTTGAACAACCTGGTCTAAGGACAGATGTCCCTGACCATGGCAGGAAGGTTGGAACTAAATCTTAAAATCACAGAATATCCTCAGTTGGAAGGAGGGACCCAACAGGATCATTAAGCCCAACTCCTGGCCCTGCACAGGACACTCCAAGAGTCACACCCTGTGTCTGAGAGCATTGGCCAAATGCTTCTTGAACAGGCTTGGTGCTGTGACCTTCCCTGGGGAGTCTGTTCAATGCCCAACCACCCTCTGGGTGAAAACATTTCTCTGATACCCAGCCTAAGCCTGCCCTTACTCAGCTTTACGCTATGAACCGGAGTCCTGATGATCTTTGAAGTCCCTTCCAAACCAAACCATTCTATGATTCACCACTGTGAGACCCATTCTGGGTTCTCACCAAGGTGTTCTTTGTGTCTTCAGGAGTCAGATTTTTGACATGGGGACATAACTGTGAATCTTTAACTCCTTAAAGCCCTGTGCCTTTTCCCAGCCTCTCCTGTGTTACCAAGTGCCCTATTTCCTAAATTTCCTAAAAAACAGATACAAAAATACTACTTGTTAAAATGGGAAAGTTTTTATAAGCATAAGGGAAAACAATTTTGTTGCTTAGAGCTTAGGCAGTTTGTTTCCATGATATTACTTTCTTCATTATTTCCACTTGTCTGTGCAATTGTTCTCTGCTGACAGATGGGCTTTAGTAGTGGCTGGTGTTTGAAACAGATGAAATTCATTGCTGCTGTGTAAAAAAAGTGGGGTTTTGCAAAAACATTTATTTGTTTAACAGGAAGTTGTCTTGTCATTTTGTCTTTTTGTCACCACTCCAAAGAAACTTGATTTGTTTCCTCACCTGGGAAATACAGAATCATCTGTGCAATCTGATTTTGTCATGATGTTTCCTTAACATATGTGAAGTGTGTTTACTTAATTTCTGTTGTTTAGAAGAGGGAACTGTGGGACGGATGAAGCATTGCTTCCTGGTTTTGTGTCTTGTGGCTGACTTGACATGAAATCTTCAGGACACTTTGCCTGCAGTTACAGCTTTGATGTGAGCTCGTTCTCATCGGGGTTTCTTGGCAAGATGTGGCCTCGCAGCCCAGCCTGGTGTTCTATGTGCTCACTTCCAGGATGTCTGTCCTGTCCTGTAGGAACAGTTATTGCTGAGCCTGCTGCTGCTCTGTCAGATTTGGCTGAGGGTGGCTATTGACTGAAGTAGCTGAGGGGGAAGGATTACGAGGGATACAGATGGTGTGATTGTGTAAGTCTATTTTCCTATTCAACAAAAGAATAAGCTTTTGTTCAGCATCAGACTTGTTCTCATGCATTCATCTCCTGCATGTTTGTGCAAGAACAATGGCTGGGTTGCCTCCAGCCTTGCCCTCCCCCTCTCACTCTGCAGCCTGAGTGGGGGGAATGGGCCTGACCCCCGTGTGCATTTGTCCAAGACAACCTTTTGGGGCATCTCTTCTACATCAGTCTGTCCAATTCCCAGGGGGAAGAGTATCTTCAGCTCTTGTCTGCCGTGTTTGGCCAGAGGCACGGTCTCTTTGTGTCACTGGACTTCTGCAGCACTGCTGGAAGTATTAATGTCATCCAGGTCACATCAGGAGCTGCCTCTGATGGGCTGCTTCAGCTGAGCACATCTCACAGGTATTCTCTGTAACTGCTGCTTCAATCCAAAAGGGAATTAAACAAAGTAAGACTTGGATGCAAAAGAAGATGACAAATGTATCCTGGTCATTCCAGAAGCATTGCAAGTTTTAAGCTGTTGGTGAATGTCTTTTTATAAATGATACTGAGGCAAGGCCCTAGACTCATCCACTGCAAAATGTGCAGACAGGCACTGTGAGAGTGGAGCCATCTCCTGTGGAGTCTGGCAAATCTACATAGCCTTGTGGTGCTGTGGATGCCCCCAGAGCTGCTACTGGAGAGTGTTCCTCCTTATCCCCATCCTTCTCATGGTACTGGTAAAAACCAGTTGCACTCCAAGGCTCCCTTATGATTTACAAAGACTCACCAAGCTTGGAAAACACTGATGGAATCGAAGACTGAAGCTTGAGCTGAGGGACCAAGTTTTCACTCCCATGTGATATTACAGTTTCTGCAGTTGCAGTAGAGTTCTGGTGAATGATTCTGTCAAGCCAGAGGAGCTCTCATCTGCCTGATTGTCACTTTCTACCATCTGCAGGCCTTCCCTCAGCCTGCTCAGGGATCATCTCTGGCACGTTCCCTGGGATTTCCAACTGGCTAGACTGAGGAATGATGCTTTCCAGGAGTATTTCTCTCATTTATGGCTTTTAAACTTATTTCATTTTAAAGGCCAACTGGCTCCACTGCACATTACAGCAAAAGGAGCTGCAGTAAAAGAAAGGCAGTGGGAATGTATTCAGTGACATTTTGAGGCCGTCACTTAAGGGATGTTCTGATTTTGAAACTGAAGCTGTAGGGCTATTGATCCTCTACAAAGCTGTAGAGGTAAAATGAATTGTCTAAAAAGAGAAGGGTTAGGCTGGTGAAAAGTAGTAATGACTGGTGAGAAATTGCAATATCAAAATTTAATTATTCCTTGGGCTTTAAATCTCACATGTGTGACACCTATTGGTATTACTTACTTGGTGAAGCACGGTGAGTAGAAATATAAAATGGCAAATAATCCTGTAAAATGCAAAGTGGAGCTGAAAGCATAATTTTCAATATAGTGTTAAGCCTTTTCCATGTGTTAATTTGCTCTTGTAATATAACCCTGACACTTGACTATTAAAAATGGTCACATCAGATATTTGTGAAAAACAGGAAGGTATTTGTCGCGACAGAAGGGTGAAAGATGAATGATATTGAAGAGAGAGGAAGATGTAAGCAGAAGTTCATGCCTGTGCTGACTTCAGACATGAAGTTCAGCTGTGCCCCTTAGGGGAGCTTGAAGTGACTGTGGAAATTTGCTCCATGGTTTGGACTGCTGCCTAAGTAGATGGTGTTGCCTTTGAGATTTTAACATTTTTTTTCTCTTTCCTTTTGCCAGAGCAAGTATTTATGTAACTGTCTGATATTCTAGATCAGAGGGCTTATTCGCCTGAAAATAACCTGGCAAAATAAAACAGTAGGTTTTACTCGCTTTAGTTTTCTGAGGCAGACCCATTTCAAGCCATTTGAATGCAGGTGGCTGAGACAAAAGGGAAGAATGTCTAGGAAGGGGTGGTAGAAAGGATATAGCAGCTTGGACATCTGTACTCTTATGGTAATTGTGGGATCACATGGGTGTTCCTGTTATATACCATGGAAAGAAAAGTGCAGTGTCCTTTCAGGAACTTTAGAACTGAAATATTGCTAGTTTTAAAAGTACTTGCATAGTAAAAAAAGTAATTTTTGTTGTACTGTGTTACTATATTTGTTTTTCAAATTGCATTGCTGTATTCTGAGAAGTGATTACACAGAAAAACTGTTTACAGACTTGAAGTATTTTCAGTTCATGTTTCTTCAGAATAGAAGTGTCTTCATCTAAAACCAACTTTCATCATGAAAGGGGACAATTACAGAAACACATGCAGAGAGAGGAAGGCATAAAACCAACCCAAAACCTCAAGTCAGCTCCGTTCCAAAATACGGGAGATGGAAGTATTTAAAAATATACATTCCGCTGTATTCATTGTTACTCAGGATTCTTTCTGCATTCTTCAGCATATGACTAAACTGCTTCTAAGTCAGATGGTACAGATGGTATGGTATTTCAGATTATTCTAATTCCAAGCAGCTAAATGCACAGTCTTTTTTAATAACCAGCTTACGCTGAATTTTGAAACAATTATATTTTTGTGACATTACAAAAGAAGTTACTCTTTACTGAGGAATGTCCTTGGGATTTTCAGGATATGCATTCCTTTCAGGAATCAAAGCAGTCAGGACTTACTGCTACATTGTTCATTCCACATATTAAATGTCACTTGCTAAGTGTGCATGCAGCATCACATTTTGTCTGTAGCACGGGATAGCTTAGAATAGCCAAGCATTTTTGTCTGGTTGCATTGTTATTGCATATTCCCAGTTTGACAGAGGAAGCCAGCATTGTTGATTTATTGCCCATTTTGAACAATGTTGGATACCAGGATCTGTAGTTGAATCCAAGCTACCCAGTCTTTTTAAGTGCCAAAAATGTGCTTAATTCATTGTCACCCTCAAAACAGTGTTGTCATGGTTATGTAGCTGTTTGCACACTGGGAACAAAGTTGATAGACAATGGGCCTCGTGCCTTCACATTGTCTGGGTGGGGGTAAAAGTCCTTGTCCTTGAACATGTATAAATCCTTTCCATCGATTTGCCCAGCACAGCATATCATGTGTTTTTCTTCTTCCTATTCCTTCTGTAGGGACTTTGGGACTGGAGTTACATTCAGAGTGTTCAGACACTGTATCTGTTCTGTTCAGGCATCTGGGGAAGGAGCAGTTTTGGTGCCCACAGAGGAGTGGCCTTGGTTCAGAGCCTCCTGCTGCCTCTCTTGGCATTTAGGAGTCCTTGCTGGTTGGTGACAAAGCCCACGTTGGCAGGGGAGGTGGCACTGAGGTCTGGCTGCAGGAAGAAATAAAAGAATGAGAGCCAATAGCAGAAAGAGAGAGAACTGCTCTGTAGACATTGGAAATGCTGTTGGATAGAGGCATCTCCTTCCCTGCTTTTTCTGACAGCCACTTTCACTGGTCAGTGTCATTAGCTGGGACTCACCTTCTGCTTCTCACTCTTTGGGTAAATGTTATTTTAGGAGTATTAACCTGAGTCTTAGTGTGTTCCTAATGTAGTTTTGAATTCTGTTTGTGTTGTCATTTCTTATGCATGTTTGTCAAGCTTCCTGTACGTCTAGTTTGTGATCCAGAGGGAAATAGATCTATGAATGCTGAAAGCTGACTTGCCAAAAGCATGTTTCTTTTATCAGTTATGTTCTACTGATGCCAACATACCAAACTTAAGAAATGCACCCTATTTAATTACAGCAAAGTGATGTCCCAGCAAGCCTTTATGTAGTAAGTGTCATTTGTGGTTTTATTGTGAATGCTTTCACTAAATATTTTAGCAGTCTGAATGAAGATACTGCTAAGTGACATTGACACAGTTTTCTTGTTTGGAGTTGTATTGTTCCTGTACAGTACCTTTACTCTAATCATTGTAGCCTGACAAAGCTCAGCATGAATGGGAAACTGTGAGACAGAAATTATTTAGGCTGCAAAAACTAACAGTCTTCTTACACGGGGATAAGTGGTGAAATTTAGTGTTAGTCACTAAACCATTGTAATGGAGAGGTCATATATTAAGCCAGTTTGAAATATTTTATTGTTTTTTAACTCCTGTAGTGGTTTGAAATTACTGCAACAGTAAAGACTTGGGGAAACCTTCAAAGCAAAGTTATACAGTGAAAATCTGTTCTTTCTATTTCTGAATATTTATATATCTGGTGAGAAGATTTAGGCAAGGAGATCTAAGTTTCTCTGCAAGGTGTAAGATTGCAAAAAGAGCAGTCGAATGGCACTGTACTTTGACAAGTTTTTATTAACCCCGGAGATGGTCAGAAGGTTTTACAGCCGAATATTTCTGTAAGTGGGTTGGACACTAACAAGTCTGACAGGAATAGTCTTTTGTCCCTAACCCACAGTTTTTGGTAACTCTGTGTAGTGTATTCGTCCAGTGCTGCAGACAGGAAGCCGGGCTGGGGTACCTTTGCCAGATGAATTGTTTGTCACTCCCCTCCATGGGAGTGTGCACGACTTTGCAGAGCTGCTGCTGCTGTGAGGAGAAGCTGCCTGCAGATCCCCACAGCAGTGGGGCAAGTGTGACTTTCCTGAGGCTTCTGTGCTGCAAGTGTGTGACCTGTGGAAGTAGAGGGGATTTTATTGGTGGAGACAGGCTGGGCCCTGGTGGGCTGTGTCCCTCCAACAGCAGCTCCTGACAGGGTGGAGGGCACAGTGCTGCTTCCCTGCTGCTCTGTGCCTCAGCTGGGTCTCTGCCATCTGCCCGGTGTAAAAGGACAGGGCACAGGCAAGGCAATAGATGATCTGGCCTTTGAGGCAAATTGCTCCTGCAAGCACCCAAGGGGACTGTTGTGAGCCACCAGGAGGACTTTCTGGATGAGTTGCTCCCCGTGGAGCTCACATTGGGTTGGGAGGCAAGGCTGCTCCTTGCATAAAGTCTTCATGGCAGCTGCTACTCAGCTCCAGCAACCAGAGCTGCCTAACTGTAAGAGTTTCCCACTGTTGTTCCATACTATGTCCATAAAAAGCTATTTGGCAAAATATTCCATGATATAATTAATTTATGTGGTAATGTTCATGTGTGATGAAAGACTTAATATTGTAAGAGACTGTTTCAAATCAAAGTACTTACTGAGGGCATCCCAGAGTGCAGGCATGGTTGTGTGTATATCAAGGTACTCGTAATGATGCGTTTTACTCCTCTGAATTACTGATCTATCTATTAGCAGCCTATTTATGTTACAGTTTGGGGCACATGAGGAAGAATGTCTGTGGCTTGCCAAGTGAGTCAATTCAGTGTTTATAATTTCTTGGTGATTTGCCAGGCAAACATCTGTGCCAAGTTTAGGTTCTCATGTGATCAGGAAGTGATACAGCAGGATGCACCGAGGACTTCCCTGGCTGTCTCCCCTCAGCACCCTGACAGGAATGTGGCAATTGTCTCGTGCTTTAAAGTAGAAATTTTCAGAGGCACGTCGAGCTAAATCTCAAATAGAGATCACTGACGTTCCCTTTGAAAGTCTGATGTTTCCCCTTTTAATTTCCTTTCAAGCTCAAATAATCACTTTTTAAAAGGAATTACCCAATCCCTGAGCATGAGTCCTCCTATGAAAGTTTGCTTACAACATTTACTCCTGTTCTTCCCTGTGTGTGTATTAGTGTTGCTATTTTTTCTCCTGGGATTATAGGTGTGGAATAAAGTACTGAACTTGCTTTGCTGGGCCAAATTGGCATCCTAGCTTTGAAACAACCCGTGAGTGCTTCTGCACTATTGGAAATGGGAAGCATCAACTTTAATGTAATTGCTGTTTAAAGTTTTGGATTCCTCTTACGTGGTTTGGAAAGGAATAAGGGGGATCGTTCACATTGACCTCATGGGGAGAGCTCCTGTGAATTGTGAGTCTTCCGGCAAATGTGATATGAGGGGGTTGGATACTTACATATATTGTTTTATTTTCAAACATTAAAAGTAATTGCAATGAGCTGGTTCTTTTACAATGATGTGTGTGCATATGCCCTTGTGGGAACCAGCCACCAGAAAATATTTTCCTTTAGTAACTTAACTGTCACGTGTTCTTGAAAAATCACCTTTGTACTTCTTTCTTCCTTTTTTTTTTTTAAAGAAGACTTTCACATAACATAGATGTGGTTTAATTTCTGTATTTAATACATGCAGAAAATACTTTTACATATTATTTGCCATTGGAAATAATAAGAGGACTTCATTTACTTCTCAAACTCGGTTGGATGGTAAATTTTATAGGGTTTTTTTTCCTAAACTTCTTTTTGTTCCCTTTTATTGTGCATACATGTTTCCTACATGTTTGGAGTAGAAGTTTTTTTAAAGGAAGAACATGGACCTGACTTACCGAGTGAAATATTGCTGGATGTTTTTTGCAAGAACATTCCTGCCCATCTGCTGTTTGGTATTTTATGACAACCAACTGTCACTTGGGCTCTTCAGCCTCTTGAGAGTGCAGAGTTTTTTTGCTTCTTGAAGCACGTCATCACTCTGTCAATAAATACACAGAGTGGGTCTGCTCTGCTATGTTTGAGCATTCCTGGACTTGGCTCTGATTTTCCTAGGGGACAGAAGTATATCTCCTGCTGCATATGCTCTATTTGATCCCGTGTCAATCATTATCTGAGTTTATAGGACTTGGTCTTCATTTCTACTCCTGTAGTACTTTTAGAGGGTCTTGATTTATCTCTACACTCTACCTGAGCTCCAAAATGTGAACAAATCTAACTTGTCCAGGCTGCAGAGAAGCTTTTCCTGGTGCATTTTTGCCCTGTTTGTATGTGGAAGCAGAGAAATAATAAATTTCAAAATCATGTATTCCCCATAATGTGCCTTACTGTGTTCCAGGTGAGCTGAATACTGAAATGCAAAAACTGTGGACTAGCCTGCTGTCCATTAGCATTAGGAACATCCCCAGTTGCAGTAGCTGGCAATTAGAAATGTCGGCCAAAGAACTGAACTGCCATTCTTCATTTGTCCTTTCATGGCTCCTTTTCCTACTTCCTTCCTTTTTTTTTTTTAACTCCTTTATAAAACAAAAAATCCCAAAATCTTGATGAATTTTTGATGTCTTTCTCCTTTTATTTAATGCCAGGGTAAGATAAAAAGAAACATTTAAATTTTGCTGCCATTTGCTGTTGGCTGCATTTGTTTCAATGAGGGTAGAGAAGCTGAAGTCTCTGTCACCAGGGCCCAGGACAGAGCATGTCTGGAAATAAAAGATTCTGACCTAGTGTGTGTCTGAGACTGAACCAAAAGCACAAGTGAAAGTGAAGCTACCACTGCACATAAAGTTTATCACTGTTGTTGGGGAGCAGCCTCTGCCTGCTTTGGGCCCGCTGTGAACTTGGCCAGACAAAATAGGTGGAAGGGCAGAAGGTGAGGAATGTCTGCATCCTATCATGAATTGGAGGAAATAACTGTCTGCTCCGTGTGCTGGTGGGCTCCGCATCCTGCTGGCAGCCTGGTTAGCGCTGCCGGACACTGCACAGGGAGGAGTGAATTTAGCTCTGGTGTTTAAAATAGCTCCTAGGGATGAGAAGAAGCACTTCAAAAATATGTTCTGGGTTTTCTATTGGTTTTCTTAAAGTAACTGGAAACTTTCTGCTTTCTTTCAGGAGCATTTTTTACTCTGAAAACATTGCTGCTAAAAAACTCCAAAGAGGAGGAGTACATCCACTCAGCTTGTCAGGCCCCTGGCTCAGCGTAACGGTGCTTTCATGAGGTGACGTTGGGCCAAAGTCAACTTTTCTTTCTCCTTTGTAAACCTGCAGCTGAGCAATGGGCCAGAAAATCTCAGGGAGCATAAAGTCTGTGGATGTGAGGGAGCCCCCGTACAGACCCGTGAAACGAGAGCTGAGAGGCCCGGATTTCTGCAAGCCCGCGCGCCTGGACATGTTGTTGGATATGCCCCCTGCCAAGCTGGAGGTCCAGTACAAACACGCTTGGAATAACGAAGATCGCTCGTTAAATATATTTGTAAAGGAGGACGATAAACTGACTTTTCACAGACACCCGGTGGCCCAAAGCACAGATTGCATCCGGGGCAAGGTGGGCTACACGCGGGGCCTGCACGTGTGGCAGATCCACTGGCCCACGAGGCAGCGGGGGACCCACGCCGTGGTGGGCGTCTCCACGGCCGAGGCGCCGCTGCACTCGGTGGGATACACGTCCTTGGTTGGTAGCAACAATGAATCCTGGGGCTGGGATCTGGGGCGCAACAAACTCTACCACAACTGTAAAAACCAGCCCGGGGTCACGTACCCCGTCTTTTTGGAACCAGATGAGTCTTTTGTACTCCCAGACTCCTTACTGGTGGTTTTGGATATGGATGAAGGGACGCTTAGCTTCATGGTCGATGGGCAATATCTTGGAGTGGCCTTCAGAGGACTAAAAGGGAAAAAACTTTACCCCATAGTCAGTGCAGTTTGGGGGCACTGTGAAATTACAATGAGATACATCAACGGACTTGACCGTAAGTGTTACTGCATTTGTTCATTACCCTCTCAAATTTTCTCATGTAGGGGTTTTCTTTCTCTGTTTGCTATGGACAGTATGCTGGGGGGAGCAGATGGTTCCACTGTGAGAAGACTGCACCCCATGTTTACTGCCCACAATGAATATATCTCTGTTGTTTCTTATAATGATGGTATGGATTATATCAAAGCACCTTCCTTTTTGACAGGCAGAGTGGCAAGAATTCTATGTCCAGAGAAACTCAACAGGCTGAGAAAAAGATATTGAGAAACTTCCTGGGTATATTTAACAGTAAAACTCTTGTTTACTGGAGGATATGTTTTAAATCTGTGGTTTCCAAATAGGATTTGTGGATCCTGTAAAAATTTCCTGTAGTAGTGGAAACTCTTACATGGTGTGCATAAACATACTTGAACACTGGCCAGACAACTTTCTTTCTGTAGTTGCCTTCTCAGGACCCTCAGAAGCAGCTGTGGATCCCAAGAATTTGGAAACTCAGGTCAAATACTGCTTTCAGCAGTTTTTCTGAAAGGGGGCTCTGTTCCTTAGTTCATTTCAGAAGGCACTCTCTCAGGGTATTGTCCAGAAATCCAGGTTTTTGGATAAGAATGAGCTATTTCTGATCTAACAGGGTAATGACTAATAAAATTGTTACATAACAAGAAGCAGCATGTTGGCTGCTGTAACCTCAGAGCAGTGGCCCAGAAGAAGATGAGTTGCAGAAGTGGGTCCTGTCCAGTTCTCCATGCACAGGAGGGCGTGGGCTCTGCCAGGTCTGTGCCCAGTTCACACCCAGGAGCATGTACTGGCTCATAACTCCCTGAACTGAGCCAACTTGCAGGCAGAGTGAGCAGGCTACTGGCACACAAAAACAGGAGCCAGAATTTCTGTTGGGATGACCTTTAGTCCACCTATGCCTTCATGGTAGGTAAATTCAAAGAATATACTTTGCATAGTTCTTCTGTTTCCTTTGGGGATGTAAATAGAGTTGTTAAAAGCAGGAGGTCTGTTGCGTGGCAGTGCTCAGTAGCTGCTGACAGAGCCCAGGGACCCTTGCTGGTGAGGGCCAGATCCTGCAAGAAGGGATGCTATGCACTGTCAGCTTCTCAGCTGCTGGAAGCTGGGGAATAAAAGAACGGACAAGGTAGCAAGTGGAACTTGGTTCTTGTTTAAAACTGTATTATATGAGGTGTAGTAGAAGCTACAAATATAAATAAAAAATAGATGACTGGGCAACATGTTACTTTGGGCTCTTCAAAGGGAACTTGGTCTTTAAAGAAGGCAGTAAGAGCAAGTGTTCAATATCTGCCTTTTAGTTAGCAATTTCTAAAAGAATTTACTATTCTTTTCCATTAGGATGAAGTGGTTTAAATTTTTTTCTGTCAAAAATTAATTCTCTGCTCATTAACCTTGTATCTGTCATACCAAATAGAAACAAAATTAAATAGTTTGACCCTGCTTAAGGTTACCTTTTCTAAACATCTCTAATAAGTTCTGGGGGAAAGACTTTTTATCCACAGAAGCCCTGCAGGTTTTACAGCTAGATGCTAAATGGCAGCTTCCCAAGTGCTTTCATACAGGGGAATATCCAAGGAACTTAAGTGTTTTGCAATTACTCAGTCATTGCAGAATGATGTGCTGACAGTCTTTTTCTTGGATTGTGGGGGAGAGAGACTTTTGCAAACTGAATATTTGTTTGCGAAAGCAGTTTTTATAATACTGTGAGTATCTGCCAAACTAAGCAAAGTACAGCTCAGCTTGGTCCATCACGTTCACACAAGGAATTGTTCTGCATTCCTTTTTGTAGCTTTCACAGGACTGCTCAAGGGAGCTCTAGAAAGATGAAAACACAGGAGGAGGATGTGAATGAGTTTGGTAGAAATTACAAAATAAAAGGGACTAAGTGGAGAAGGATAGTTGTGGTCTGTGAGATGGCAGAGAGAAAAATTCCCATCTGGTGTCTTGTGGGATAATTTTGCTGGAAGAGGCAGGATAGTTTCCTAAACAATCCCTGAGGAAGTCTAAGTCTCTATTTTTTTTAAACACGTGAACCCGTGGATAAAAGTAAACTTGTGAACTAAACTTTTACGTAGGCCTGAGTGTTAATCTGATCATGTGAAGAGGAAGTTGAAAGCCACTTTGCCGTGGGGCAGTTTGACATCCTGGAATCACATCATTTGTTACCACATATTCACTGATCCATTACTGTCCTGCAACAAAAACAGCATTCAAGAAACCAAATGAGCTCGTTTAGCTGGCACGCCAAAGCAAACTCCGTCTCTTTACCACTAAAGGTGTTTCTATCCAGCCAGCCCTTGTGCAACAGTGCAAGTTTGGCTATGGCACTCTTCATGTTTGCTCTCATTGCACTTTTGATTGCAGGTTTTTATAATTGCTTGTTCTTGTGAAAATCAGAGCAGGTCTTGAAGAACAGTTGTGTTCACAAATTTAAATACATTTGAACATGTATGTATGTGGGGTGTTGTTACTGTTTGATTCCTCTCTAACCTTGCCAATTAGCTCTTCTTTTTTCCCTTTTTTTTTTTTTTCCCTAATCTTTTTTCCCCCCCTATTCCCTGGAAGGATTTCCTACTCCTGAGTGCAGCTTTTGGTACTATCTGTCCATAGTAACTTAGCTGGTCTTGAAGCCGCTGTCAGACAGTGCCTCGTAACTTGCTATTCAGTGATTGATTGTTGCTGCTCAGAACGCAAGCCACAGCTTGTGATGGTTGTTTGTGTGGTGTCCTACAGAGGCCACGGAGACCTCCACGGCAGGGATTTCTAGTGTTTTCAATACTTGCTGCTTAGATTGAAGACCTCTGAATACTTTAAAGGCCTGTGTACTTCAGTTGCTTGGCAAAGAGTGAAAGGCTTGCAGGAATGGAAGAGTGAAAGGCTCGGATGATGGGCTTTCATGCAGCTGCAATGAACTTAAACATACGTCACAGATGATGCAGACTTCCAAGTGTGTTAATTACTGCAGAGATGGCAGATTCACAGGAGGATAAGGCTGCAGGTCAAAGATCAAGGACCTGTGTGCCCTCTGGACTCTGGATATTGCTCCTAGAATAATGCTGTAATTAAAATCAGTTGTACTTCTTCCAGCTGCATCTGATACCCACAGTATTCCCACTGCTTCAGAAACTGCTTTGAACATCACATGATCGTGATCTGTGACTTTTTTCACAAGACTTTTTTTCCCTTTTTTTTTTTTTTGAGAGAGACTTGGAGTTGCAAATGTTTTCAGAGTTTGGGAGGAAAGGAAGAGGGACAGGATGGAGAGTGCTCATAATAAGTACATTGAGTTCTTCCCAGCACAAACTTCTTTCATCAAATGCTATCAGTACTTACCACACTGATGTTTGCCCAGTTCCTAAGCTGGACAGAAGACAGAATTTTATATCAGCCTTCTGACTTACTGCCTATTGCAGTAATTAGAAATGTCAAATAACATAAAAGCAGTAAATGCTACTTTTCAGATCAGGGTATGTGCTTGTTTACAAAAAGCTGGTCTGTTTATATCTGGTGTCTGATGAGGAGTCCTGGAGACTATTTATAGACTGGAACAGAGAAACAGCAAAACACTTCTGTGTAAATGTACACTGCAGATCATGACTGATCCATTAGTGTTTAAAAAAAGCATTGGGAGGACAATCAATATAACAATGCTGTGATGGAAAACTTGGTCATTGAGTAGGTAAACTGAACTCATTGCAGTTCTTGCACTAAACCTCCCATAGTGCTTACTCAATTCTGAAAATAATTGTTGAGCTCAGGAAGCTGGAAGCATTTGTCTCAGAAGAGAAGACTTTACTTACAAGTATAATTTATGGAAAACATTAGTCTGTACCCAGATGATGAATGATAAAATTTGTATTTTATCATTCTTGCAGGATCTGGCCCTCACCAGCAAGGGTCCCTGGGCTCTGTCAGCAGCTACTGAGCACTGCCACGCAACAGACCTCCTGCTTTTAACAACTCTATTTACATCCCCAAAGGAAACAGAAGAACTATGCAAAGTATATTCTTTGAATTTACCTACCATGAAGGCATAGGTGGACTAAAGGTCATCCCAACAGAAATTCTGGCTCCTGTTTTTGTGTGCCAGTAGCCTGCTCACTCTGCCTGCAAGTTGGCTCAGTTCAGGGAGTTATGAGCCAGTACATGCTCCTGGGTGTGAACTGGGCCCAGGAACAGTAGATCACATTCCTGGATCCTGGGTTGCCGGGGGAAGGATGATGATCCCTTTGGCTCCTGCCTCCCTTGGCTGCTGGGGCACTTGCAGCCCAGCAGGGAGGAGCTGGGGGTTGCTCTGTGTGGAAGGTGGAGGGAGGGAGGAGGGGGTTCAGAGCATCCTCTCTGCTCCCTGATACAGCTACAGAAGTCCTGGCATGTGGGGTCTGTTCACTCCTTCTGCTCTCAGCTGTGCAAAGATCACAGTGTAACCCCTGAAACTCTTTCAGACCTGAGGCTCTGTGTGTTTAGCATTTTGAATTAAAGGTGATGCTTCCAAGCTAAAAGACCAATTTTGGAGCTATGCACATCTTCTTTCCTCTTTCCTCCTAGTCTCAGTTTATTTTAATTCACATTGGTCTGTGTCTAACATACCACAATTTCTAGTTATAAACATACACTCTTCCCCTTGGAGGCCTTTTTGCCATAAAGAAATCTAAGCCAAAATTGTGACATTATTAGCTGCCAGGAGAAATCCATAATCTCTCATTAGACTCTGGGGTTTCCCTCCTAATGGGTTTCAGTTAAAAATTTTTAATGGGTTTGGTTTTTTTGTTTATCTAAACTTGTTTTATGCTATTTATATAATACATTACTCTGGAGGCTGCAATGGAAATAGTGTACTCTGAACATCCAGTATTGCTAAACCTTAGAAAGGATTTTCCCTACAGAAATGCAGTGAGAGGATGAAGCAGCAGCAATTAAGCAGCCAATGCTGTGAAAAAGCAGTCTTCAACTTTTGAGATAATTTAACAGGAAACAGCATTTTCAGTGCCTGCTTCAGTAGTCAGATAGCTATTGTTAGGGGGTTTTTCTCTTCTTCTAAATTCATTCCCCTTTCCTGGATTAAATGCATTTTTTTATCCTTTAATCCTAATTTGTTGACACTTCCTAATTAATTCTCAGCCTTTTCCCAGCAGGTTGAAACCACTGTATTGTCACCAGAATATGCCACTCTGCTAAATGGCTTTTCACCCCAGGCACCCCCTGCCCTTTCTTGGTGGTCTTTGCATTACATCTCTCTCCCAGATACTCTTCATTTATTCAGTCCCCATTTCTTTCTTTCCTTCCCCAGGTGAGTTTCTCTGCTGTTGCCACACTAAGCAATAATAAATTCTTACCTACCTTGTTTTTTTTTTCCTTGTCCCCAACTTCAGGTAGTACATTTTTGTTACTGATAACTGTAGAAGATCAGGTGCAGTGTCACTCTTCCAGAGAAGGACATTTCAGATTTAAATGTATGACTTTAGCTGTAGTGATGAATGGGGTTTGCTTTATTTAACTTTTTCCTGTTAAGACCTAGAGTAATAGAGCCTCCTCTGACAGTCTAAGGCACAGATCAGCTTCAGAGTTAGCAAGTTTTTGGTTTTTTGGTGTGAGAGTTATTTGTGGGTTTGGTTTCTTTTTCCTTGCAGTCTTGTCTAATTTGTTAATTTGTTTATTAGCTGGGAATCCAGTTATCATTGGCCTAGCACATAAGAAGGTGCTGGGACACTTTCTTTCAAGCTCAGCAGTTCCCATCAGTCGTCCACAGCATCAGTCGTCCACAGCTGGATTGTGGATTCTTTGCATCTTGACACATTTAGTGTTTTTTCTTCTCTGGTTCATAAAGGTGCCATGGCAACTGCCAAATCTACATTTTTAAGGAAAAAATGGTTGATCATGTGTTCTGATCATGTTTCCACTGATTTCCCACGTATCCTGTTTTTAAGAAATAATAACCTTGAAGAGCAGTGACTACAACTCTCTTCTCAAGATTGAAGTGAACAAGTTACACTGTGAATATTGTTCTTATTACACTAAAATAGCAACTTGATAGCCTTGCTTAATTCTTTTATGAATTTGCTCAAGCTACTATGATGGAATTGCTAAGCAATGTGAATTAATTCTCACAGGTTTGTATTAGAAGTGGAAATTTGTAAAGGACTATTATATTTGGATTTGCTCTATCTGTATTGCTTTTGGGAATTGTAGACTGTAAATCTAAGTTTCAGGGCAAACAGGGATGCTTCTGCAATTGAGTGAAATATTTATTTTATTGCCAAAAATGCATATGCTTTTTAAATTTTGACTGTTTTCTGTTTCATACATGTTTCCTCATAAGTTATATTTCTCCTTAAGATACTCCTTTATTTGTGTCTCTAGCCATGGAAGTTTCCACCCTTCTGTAATTACAAGCTCTTTTTGCAAATGGCCTCTTTCTCCTAAATCCAGTGTAGCTTCTCTACTAGAGAAGCAGTTAAACAGCCTGATTTCTAGTTTAAGCTCAGAGAAAATTCCACTCTAAAAAAGAGTGTGTTTTGGTGAGTGGCAGTTCCTATACCTATACCTTGCTTCATATGATGAAAAAATTCATATTTTTATGGTAAATTGACAGGCAATGGGCCTGAAAATGAGCATGTCCAGAGATGCTGCTGTGTTCTGCAGGTGGTTCTGCTGAAAGTAGTGCTGGTGCTCCCTGTGAACAGGAGAATAAAGCTGCCCTAGCAGTAGCACTGTGTGAAAATAATGCTGAGGCTGTGAAGTGAAGTACTTGGAAGCTGGCAAACAGCAGAATGGGATTTGTTTTTTTACTGCTGTTATTCTGAGCTGGGGAGCCTTTATCCCACTTTCTTGAGATAGTGCTTCACTCTGCTGAAAGGTGGTAGGTTCAGCTGCAAGTCATCCTTTTGTACTCACTTTTTCCTTGACTTTTTTCTCCCCAGTCCTGTGTGTCCATGAGTTGGTGTATTCTGTAGTTCCCTGGACAGCCAGTGTGGAAACCCCCAGAGCATGACAGTCCCTGTGTTCTCAGGTTCAGGTTTGTGTTGCCCTTTGAAGATAACAGCAGAAAAGCCCTGCTAGCAGGACAGCACTGCATCAAAGCTCCCCCTCATCTGCTTTGAGTTGGCAATATACCTTCAGTCTTTCACTTTAAACTGTTTTGGGTTGGGACTGATGATCAAATCTATCTTCCTGTCTGTTATCAAACACGATTTTTGCTGAAAAGCCTCCAATACTAGAAGTGTGAGATGGGGCATTTCAGTCTTCAGTGCTGGAACTCAGTCAGGGTTGAGGCAGAGGAGATGTTAGAAGTTATTGACAGAATTTAACTTCATGTACAAGTACTGAGAGGATGTTTTCAGTTGATTAAGTGTTAGTTGGTGATGACATATAGAAGATAAAATGATGACACTACAAAGAGAACATCTGTTGGTAATTTCCAGTGTAAGCTCAGAGCAGTTACTCAAACCTATACCTGTATTTTCCATGGTCATGCTTAAGACAACACAAAATTCATTTTCATACCTGTGTCAAACTTGTGTCATGAATAGCAATATAAAAGTATATCCCTGCCTTCTGTGAACATTTTTTCTGAAAGTAATGAACTTCCAGATGTGGGATGTCTTTAGGCTGGGTTGGCTTCCCCTTTCCCTTCCCCTTCCCTTTTTCTTTTTTTTTTTTTTTTTTTTTTTTTTTTTGAGAAGGTTCATATTAGCTCTGTCTCAACCAATTTCTTATCACTGGTTGACCAAAAAAATTGCCTTATTCCAGAGAAGTGATTTGTGTGAAACCAAAATGTATTATGAGCAAAGTAGGTAACATTAAAAAAGGATAAATTTTGTTTAAGAGTTATATTTCTCACAACAGACACTTTAATTTTCACAGCATGCTGCCCCCCCACCCCCCACTGGAAATGGGAATTCCATTTCTGCATGTGTTGGTTCAGACATGGCATTTAAAGACATGGTGCTTCTGCTTTTCAATAAAAAGTAACTAGAAAAGTTAATAATATTCTTGTGTGTGGCAGATATCTGCATGCCTGTTCATTGTGTAACTGAATGGGCCACAAAGCTTTGAGACAGCATCTTGAAGCTAAAAAAATCTACTTCCTCCTCCCTCTGCTTTCAGCAAGTTTGACAGCTACAGTTTATCTGAGCAAGACAAAGTGATTAATTTCTTTTAGATCCTGGTGCATTCCCTCATTTCTTGTAGTGTTTACCTTTCATATTTGGGCATTCTCTTAAGCATGAGCCTGTAATTACTCTCAAAAATACGTTTCTCTGTTCATCAAAATAAAACAGAATGTGGGGTTATACTAATGCCCTATTCACATGTTCAAAACTGAAATGCTTTATGCTTCTGAAAACTCCTAATTTTCAAGTGATATGCATTATGTAAAATATAATATTTTGAAGATACTTTTAAAAATATCTTTATGAAAGGGAAAATAATTTTTAAAGGCCTAGGAATTTGGTTTGTTTAGAAGCTGGTGCTCAAACAACACAACCAGGCAGCGTGTTTGGAGTTTGTGTACTGTCAGTGATTGCTTCTCTTCCAGCCTTGCTTTTGGAGCTTAATTCTTTGCAGTATTAACTGCCACCCTGATGAATTAGCTCATGCACTTAAAATTTTGTAATATTTTGACACTGGTGATGTCAAAGGCTCCCATTTCTCATGAAACAAGTGATTTTGGGGTAAGTGACTTGGGTTAGGTTGGCGTGGAATGTGTGCCTTGGCTCTGGAAGAAATACCAGTTAATTTCTTGGTTCATACTGAGTTTCAGTGCACTGGAAGGCCTCCTCATCACGTGTGTGGACTCAACTCTATCTTTGTTGTTTTAACTAAAGCAGTTGCTTTAATGTGCTGTGTTGTAGCCATGACTCCAGCCCTGCTGCATGCATGCTTGCCATATGTGTAAACAATTTGCTGATTTTAGTGGTATGACCTGCTGGCCTCTGCCTGTATAAACAAATGAAGGCCAAAGTTCAGAGAGATCAGAGGGGAAACTTTAAACATCCTGCAAAATCTGCAGTCCATTAAGTGTACGTTAGTATTTGGTTACAGCCAATCCTTTTGTACTTCTGAGTAATTTGTTCATGGCATGTTTGGGAAAGGAGGGATGGCTTCACCTGGGGCTTGGGCTTACACTGAGAAACCAGCTTCAGTGGTATTTTCTTGACTTGGGAAGGGAATGCTCACAGGTGCTTCACTTTTGATTTAGATTGAGATTTGAAAGTTAAAGTTGTGGGGACATTGGCCAAAGGGCTGTAGTGTGCAAAGAATGAGTGATGTGAGAAACCTGTGACACACAGGCAACAGAGTGAATGTGTGGCAAAGAAGGGGGAAAGCAAGAAGAGAGAAGTGCCAGCAAGATCTAGAAAGATGTACTTGAAAGAGCAAATGTGAAGAAGGCACTAGTGCTTAAAAGGAAGAAAGAAGGCAGCCAAGTCTGGAAAGAGGGTTTAAAAAAAAGAAAAAGATGCTGAGATTCTGACAGGAAATAAGCCTTGATGTAACAAGCCAAGTAGCACGTGGAAAAGAAAGGTCAGGACTATCCAGGCTCCTGAATGGCCAAACATCCCTCCTGTACTTTCTTTATTTCATCACCAGTTTTTCTGGCAGCAGCTCTGATTCCAGCCCTCAGCTGTGTGGTGTTAAGCACAGCCATGCTGAGCTTTCCTGGCCACTGCTTGTGGCTGCTCGTTACTTTTTTGTAAAGCAGGCTAAGAGCCTGCATAAGTCAAAGAAATTGACAGATGTTCCCTGTGTTTTTAGTGTGAGCTTCGCAGGAATCACTGTGATGCTGTTGGCATTTCCCAGGATTTTTTGTCATTCATGACTTTACAACTGGAGTTTTCAATTTGAGTAGAAATGAGTGAACTGTTAATATTTCTGGATCTGAGAGGTTAAATTAACCCTCCATATTTTTGAGTGACATAATCTTAATTTCTGATGGACTTTTACAAGTTTTTAAATTGTTTTTTTCTCAGTGTTCTGAACTTACTGTAAATTTAAATCTATTACTTCTACGCAATAGATCTTATGTCCTCTAAAATAATTTGCTAAACTTCCAGGCATAGCTGGTCATCAGGAAGATGTTCAAGGCATTTTATAATGTCATTTCAAGAACTAAGCAGAAACTAAATCATCTGTGATGCAGATGTTTTCAGAATCCTGCATGTAACTTGATGTACTTGAAATACTGGAGTTCCAGCCTTTTAGCATCATCCCCAGCAGCATTTCTGATAACATTTCTGAAATGCAACTCGGTTAACTGAGCAGCATCTGTATACAAGCAGCACCTTCCTGAGAATGTGATTTTTTTTCCTAAATCACTTATGCAGAAGAAGTTCCAAACTTCCTCTGGCCCATTTTTTTCAAACACCTTGAATACATAACGCATACATAGGCTATAATCTTAAAATGTTCATGAAAATAAGTTTGTCTTTAAAACAGAACAGGACCAAACCAGGATGGTTTGGACTTGGTATCAAAGAGGGTGATGCTTTCAGCAGCTTCCCTGGGCACAGAGCAGCAGTTCTGTGCTTTGCTTTTTTACCTGTGGGCTGCTCTGGCTCTTGATGTCTCAGCTCCTGGCTGGGTTGCATGTGAGGTGCTGGACGCATGGGCAGTAAGTGGTGACAGCCCTGCAGAGAAGGAGCTGCAGGAGCAATTGGCCAGGAATTTGACTACTTCCAGAAAAAGGAGTTTGGGAGGGGGTGTCTGGCAGTGTTTGCCTGCTGTCACTGGAGGTGCTCTGCCAGAGGGGGAAGCAGACCCTCGGTCTGTGCTGCTCTCAGAGCAAGAGGAGCCACTGCACTGCTGTGGAGGATGGGTTTCTCAGCAGCCACAGCAAAGTCCTGGTCAACAAATCCCACAGCTCCAAGGAACTTCTCATCAAGCTCGTCAGCTGGAACCACCATCTGCTTTCTGTTCCCCAGATTACTGTGCTGATAGAAACTTCCTTAAAATGGCAATACCAAGAAACACTTTGTGTATGAAATGTGCACATAAAATCTAAGGGTCACTTTTACCATGGTACACTAAATCACTTATTCCCCATTATTGTGAATTACTGTAAATTTGGTTTAACAGAAATTCACTCTAAGTTACTTGCTTGCTTTATAAGACATCTTAACAAATGTTGAAGTAGGCATCTTACGTTAAATAGGAAAAAGGTTTGCTTTCCTAGGTAGAAGATAACAAAACATTTTGTAGAATTACTTGTTTTCCTATCACTGACAATTCCTTGCAATAACAAATGGCATTGTTTGCTATTTTCTCCTGTTTAGCTACCCTTATAAGCAGGATAAGCTGTAGACCCAAAACCCTATCAATTTTAGCATCTTCTTGTTTTTTTCTCAGGACACAATTGGCTTTGCAGTGGTGATTTTTTAAAAAGAGATTTAGCTTTTAAACTAGAGCTTTTGGCTAACTGCAGTATTAGTTTATGAAGTAATGCATTAAAGGAGGTGTTTGTTGTAGGAGCTGCTCTTGGAGCAGGTGAAAATGAAAATCCAGTGTTCTCTCTACTTGGGAAGTTGCTCAGTACTAAGAAAAGAAGAAACCCGCATTTATATAACCAATACAAGAACACACATTAAGTGTAAAAAAACTTTGTTTTTCAGGCTTTTAGGATTAAGATTTTGAGCCAAAAAGGCAGATGGTAAATCCATTTCCCAATGCTAATCTGACAGTAATGTCCTGATCCTCTGGAGCTCAGTAATGCTGTGTGCTCCTCTGAAATGCACTGGCTGCTGGGAAATGGTATCTCCTTGTGCAAGAAAGTCTTCTCTGCTTTAGCTGGAGATGGAGGAGTGTCTCCTTTTAGTGAGCAGGTGGGCAATAGTGTTTGTCTAGTTTCTCTGCAGGAAGTATGATAAAATGTTTTTTCAGGAGTTGGGGAAGAAGAGTGCTTTGGTGTCCTCTGAATGTACAGCTGTAAGCTTTTACTCATTCTGTCCTTTCTTTAATCTGCAAATGATACTGTCTCTATTCACACAGATTTGAAAAATGGGCTCTGATCAGCTGATTCTGCCAGTTGTTTTGCAAAAACAGTATTTTAAAATAGTCTTTTGAGATAAAATGTGAAAAATGACCTTTGAAGAAACTGGGGTAAACCAAGTGAGTTACATAAATGAAATTGTGCAAAGCTGTCTAGATGTGTCTTGAACATAACTAGATTTTATCTGATCCCCTGAATAAACTCTAAAATTCTTGTGTTTTTAAAAAATAACTATTTTCTTTGACTGTCAAGAAGTCACTAGTTTTGTTTAATGTGGAAAATCATGATAAAGGTGATTCAATTGCAGAGCACTCCTTTAACCTTGCAGAATAAGAAGAATAAGAAGCAGCCAAAGGATGGATTTTCAGGTGGTAGATGGGGGAGGTACTGACTGAAGGCCCTTCTGGATCTTTCTGCCAATGCTTTGAAAAACCTGTTCTTCTGTTTCTCTGTCCAAGTTAGTCACAGTCACAGGAGTTTTTAGGGGCTCTTTGGCTTTGTTTGACAGCTTTTACTCTGTTCTGCCTAGACTGCAGTAAATGGGTAAGCAAAGGGAGCCTTTTCACAGAAGGACTGATGTTCTGTATTACACGACACATCCAAAGAATGAAGTGTCCTGGATTAAGCAGGATTATATCTGTAATTTTTCAGATCTTTATCTGGGTTTTTTTTAGGTAATAATTTCCACATTTGGCCACATTATAATTTTATGGATAAGCTTCAGCAGACAGAGCCAAACTATCCATGTCCCAAATGGGTCATCCAAGATGAATGATACATATATTTCTGGTATATATAGGTAGATATAGATAAATATATATGTGTGTATATATAATTCTTACCATTTTAGGGCCTCTCTTCAAATTCTCATAGAACACATTCAGCTATTTTTGGAAAAGTGAAACCAAATCCTTTATTAAACACGTAATAGTGTGGTGCAGACAGCAGTCTCCAAAGATGTTACTTCTCTTTTTGCCCGGTAATTGTAGCAGGGAATTCAGTGCCTCCTGGGGCACTCCTGCCAGCGGTCTCCAGTCGTTTCCCCTCTCAAAGGGAAAAAACAAGGAGCAGTAAATAATTTCTGGTTTTAATTAGGCTGAGAACGATTCGTGCCCTGAAGGATGTGAAAAGAGACAGTCATTAAGTGTAGAGCCCCTGGAGGCATTTCCTGCGGGTCCGGGATTTGCCGGTGTGCAGCATCTCTTTTGGCTTTGTCTTGTGGTGACCCTGCAGCCCTTACCTGGTCTTTTGTGTTCAGGCTACAGCAATTCTCACATCCCTCCTGTTGACACCTCAGACCTACTTTGGCAGTGGTTTTGTGTTTATCTAGATGTTCCAGTTGAGAAAACACGTATATTTTCAATTGTCTAATCCACATTATGTACAATAGAATCCATTGCAGAGGGCACCTCATCTAGTTTGTGCTTCCTATTGATCCAGGCTGGAGATGTAGTGTTCAGATAAAGATTGTTAAAACTCTAACAAGAATTTGGGCTTTTGATATTAGAAACTGTGATAAAGGATAGGATGACTAGACAGGCGAATATATATGATGATTATTTCATGGAGGGGAGTGTAATGCTTTTTAGTTGTCTGAAGGTGGGAATGTGTGGGTGTAAGGGCAGTCCAATAAGTTTTGAAATTTCAGATACTTTGGAGAACCTGATAAAAGAATCCCTTTTGAAAAACTTGTATGTTGGTGAAGTTAAGCAGTTATTTTGGGAACCTTCTTCAAAAACAGGCAAGAAAAGATGGAAGCAAATGGTCAGGTTCTAAGTTGGGGAGGAACATATTAGTAGGATCTCTGCTGGGATCTACTCTGCTCAATATGGTAACAGTGGATTGGAAAATACGGTGAAGTAATTTAGACACAATCTTTTAAGTCAGATACATTTAAACAGGACTCTGAACAGAGTCTTGTAGTAATTAACTTGACAGTAAAAAAGTAGGTGAAGTTTGATGTTATGTGCCCAGTAATGTGTAACAGGATGGGATGAGGGGAACAAATCTATTTCTCTATGGTGTGTGAGGAGTTCTGTGCAGGATGAGCTGTTGCCACCTGGAAAGAGATCCTGGAGACATTGTGCATCATATGATGAAAACGTCACTGAAAAGTGACCCACAGGGTGAATGTGACAGAATGGGACAGAGCAGGGAACTGGTGATGTTATTGTGGCCAGCTTGTGTCTTGTGGAGGGTTCTGTGTCAAAATCTGATTACTGCATGCTCTTGTTGGCCATACCTGCCCTCTCCTACCCCTTCTCCCCAGATGTTAAAACATGTAAATAAATACTAAATTAAATAGATACTAAAAATTAATAGGCTGAATAGGAAGGAAAGCATGGCTTCTGCACAAGGACAGAATAAATAAACCAGGATCTGACCAATAGTCCACCTACATCTATATCCAATCCTCAGCAGCAACAATTGCTAGCTTACAGTGTGGGAACTGGGTGAGCTTAGAGAGAGAGTGAGCCTTTTATTTCACTGATTCCTCTGAAGCTTCATTTCATCTGGGTGATCCCTTAGCCTCTAATCATCTGGATTTCATACTTTACCAGATGGATATGTGTTTAGTAACCCTTAATTGTTATTTTCCGAAAAGCTCTGGTCTTCTGTGGAGCTATGTAAGGTTTTTGCATCCAGAGCACGTTGTGGCAGCTTACATATGTGTTATGTGACAAAACACCTCTCTTGATTTGTTTTGGCTTAACTCTTCAGCCTGAAAAATAACTGCAGAGAATATTAAAAAAATATCTGTGCATTCATAAATGGCACAGAAAACGTTGACTGTGGAGGGTTCTGTATCAAAATATGATGACAGAGGTGTTCCAGTGAAATACCAGGTGCCTCATTTAAAAAAAAATAAAAATTATACATTGAAAAAAATCAGTCCTATAAATTATTGCAGTGAGATTACATGAAAATCAAAATTATAAATGGGCTTGAAAAAGAATGAAATCTGTTCATAAAGGATCTACTGATATTTGTAGGACATGCAGTCCAGTTACGTCCTTCAGCACAGGAAATGTAATAAAATAGAAAACAAAAGAGCACCAGGCAAGCTATCGTAAAATTATCTGCTCATAAAAAAAAGTTGAAATTTTATATGGTGCTTCCTCATATATTAAAATAAATACAAGATTTAGCTATATGTTTTTTGAAACACTAAAAGGTAACAGAAATGAATCTGTGATATGCACATTCTGTGATCTCTGACAGGAGAGACAGGATAATGTGATATTTAGTAAAATGTCAAGTATTTCTGAAGAGCATTAAAGCTGCTGCAGGAGTTGCAGGGATTACAGGTTTGTCTGGTCATGTACGGTGAATTTCATTTCCACTTCACCTCTATGAATAAGATGAAAATAAAATATGAAAATGCTGCTGCTAGAATTATTTGATATTCTGTTTGTCACATGTGTTTTCCATTACCAAGTAAATGCTTAAAATAGTTCCAGGAGAATGAAAACAAGTTTTTGTCAGACACAGTTTATAAAATAGTTTCAACTACTTAAAATGGAAACAGCTTAAAATGGATTATTATAGGTAAGCCTAAAAACTGCCTTCAATAAAGATTAGACCATGGCAGAATTCCTGCTGTTGCTTGGTAGTGAAGTTAATTCTGTCTTTTTTCTTGAGATGAATATTGGCATCTGTTCATATTTAGGTAACCTTTAGACCTAAAAGGAAGCTGTGCATGTTATTTGCAGGTATCCTTATGGCTACTCACCAGCTGTTCATTCAGAACTGGTCATCACAAACTCACTGTAAATGTAAAACCTCCCCTGGTGAAGAACAGACAGATCCTTTCCCTTCTCTCACTGCAGAAAGTAGAAGCAGCCTAACCTGTGAAGAGGGAAAAGGTTCTGTTTAGAATGAAGTGCCTTATTAAGCCTGAGCTAAAAATCAGCTGTTAATTCAAACCCGTGCTTCAGCACAGCAAGGGAGGCAATTGCTGCCTCCTGACTAATTTTAGATCGACTTCATTAGGCACAACTTTGTAAGAGCTCTGTTGGCACTGATCTAATAACTGGTGCAGTATCTGAAATAGGAGTTGTATTCAAAAACTAGGGAAAAATAGCTATTGAAAAAATTGCTGATAGGTATCCTTGAAATGGCTCGCTTAAGGTGAGTTTTCTCTGACGTAGGGCAAATCTGCCCTTTCTGGTCTGCTTACACTGTGTGTATGTGGATTGATTCCTTTTAAAGATGATGTGTTTACATTGTGAACGTTTGGTGACTGACACCAGTCTGCCCTGCCTTGTTTCTGCATACAGCTGGAGACTCATGTTCCATGATACATCCTTAAAGCATCATTTAGCATGGGACAAAAGCTGCCTTTTGCATCATGTCCTTGCAATGATACATCCTTAAAGCATCATTTAGCATGGGACAAAAGCTGCCTTTTGCATCGTGTCCTTGCAATGCTGTCAGTCTAAGCCTTGATGTAAGTTGGCTTTCAGTGGGCTGGTTGTGGAACAAAATCTTAGGGCAAGCAGTGAAGCATCAGGACACCCTTCTGGCAGTCAGTGTGACTCTCTTCGTTGGAAATCCTCACCTCCACCAAAGCATTGCTAACAAATACATCACTGAAATAGTGTCCCAGTGGAGGTGTCTATTAGCAGCATTTTGCTATCTGAAAAAGCTGGATTATAAAAAAAAACACGTTTATTTTTAACTTATCTCTTTTTTAACCTGGGAAGTTTATTGCAAAAGATACTGAGTTTTTAGGAAAATTGGTTATGGATACCTTGGATCCTGAAGCAGCTGGGAATAGTTCATTTGCAGATTGACTTATCTGCCAGCAGCCTTAATCTATTTGACATCCATTGATCCAGTCTATTAAAGAAGGTCACTTTCTTCTTATTGTCTGAATTGGAGCTCAAGATTCCAAACTGCCCAGCTTTGGCAAGGTCTTTCATTAGGTAACAAAGTCCCAGCTCAGAATGACACCACCAACCCCTGCCTTGTTTCTTCCAGGTTTTATCCTTCAGTAGCACCAGATGTTCTACGAGCTCATGTTTTCAGCAAACCTCCTGGGCCTGTTTATTGTCAGACTGTTGCACTGCAGTGTCAGAGAGGTCAGCAGTTGACCTATTAAAAAAAAAGTAGTTGATTTCAGAGGAAAATAAAATGCCTGAAGTGACGTGTGAAAGCAGTGTGCATTTTTAATGTTTAATTCTGTGTGAGAGAGTGGGTGATGTTTTGTTGTGGGCACCTAGTGATAAGTTCTTAAAATTAAAAAAAAAATACAAACTGTGGCATTTAATTAATTTAACAGGAGAAATTGCAGCAGCTTCTACACAACAGTTTAAAACCACACCGTTTGGGTTTTTTTATTTGGTTGGTTGCTTTAAATTCCCTTTCCCTGAGGAGGTTGTGTGTTGCTGAGGTGGGGATGCAGGGGTCACCCCTCAGCTGCTGAGGCTGTGCTTTGCTGGTGCTAGGTAAGAGTGCAGCAGCTCCTCTGGCCTCCTGGCCACTTTCCCTTCTTGCTGAGGTTTGCAGGGTGTCTTACAGGCCACTGTGGCAAGGCAAATTCAGCTTGGTAATGGTTCACCCTTCTGGCTTTTCCATTCTTTGGTGAAGCCCATAGTTTCAGCATTAAGATCTCTTTCAGAGGTGAGTGTGTGTCCTTCTAAAGGAGTTACCTAAGCGCTGTATCTTTTCTACTTTTTTTTTTTTTTTTTTGTGTCTCTAAAATGCTCTTTATATCCAAGTGTTGTTCATTATGCCCTGTAACTTGACAGTGTGGTCTGTGCAATCCTCCTCTACACTCCCTGCTGCTGTTTTATTGAGTGAAAGTGACCTCTTCAAAGACAATAATGTAACAGTGCTGTGATGATGTCAGGGCTTTGAATGTTCTTTCTTGATGTTAAGATCCTAATAAAGTGCCAAAAATACCCAGGGAGGGAACTGATAACATGTTGTGCGCATCGCACAAAGGACTTGACTGTGGAAAACGTTGCTTTCCTTTTAATGTTGATGTTTTGGGTTTATTGGCTGGGTGCAATTGAGAAAAATCATCATCTACTCCCCTTTTTTTTAAAATCTCTTTCCGCCCCTCACCCCCGTCCCCAGCACTGTGTGTACTTGGGGTCACTTTTCATGTTCAGTTCATAGTTTTTCATCCTTTGCAAGCATTGAATTTGCTTTCTCTTGGGAAAGTGAAAATACTGGAAGTAAGCAAACTTGGACTGCAGTCTCAAGATAAGAAGGGACTTTGAGGGTCAGTGTTGTCTAGTGACATTTAATACTTGACTAGATTGCTCCCAGAGCATAGGAGCTAAGTTTAGATACTGGGGCTGTGTTGAACATACTGAGTTAAGCTTCAAGGGGGAAGAAAAGTATATGAAATCACACAGGATAACTCTTTGTGTTATTTTTAACCCTCATGTTCTCAAGTATCTGAGAGAGTAACTTATATTTTAATGAAACTGTAATAAATCCTGGACTGAAAAGAAAGGAGGGTAACTTCACAGTATGGTCACTTTGGGCTATAGGATGATTTTGAAGATAGATTTGTTAAATACGTTTTCATTAAGGAAATTATTTGAGCTTCATATTGGGATTGACTCCCATTTAAATAGATATCAGCATACTTAAAAAATAAAAACCAAGAAAAACAGAAGGCTTTTGTATAAGAAACAGTTTTATCAGATACTTTTTCTTGTTGCTACTCTATTTCTGAAGCATTTGTTTGTTGCATTAGCTCTCTGTGCAAATTTTTATTTGCTAAATTTATTTGTTAAATTCTGTTACAAAGCTCTTTTGACTGGAGGACTACTGTATAGAAACACAGAATCTATTATTAAGACCTGTATTGCTTGACACTGCTTTATTACAAAGGAACTTTTTGTGGAGAAAATGGTTGTCTGTCTTGCTTTATGTAGCTGAGATTACTGCAGCGTTAACATGGCCATGTGCTCCTAGGAAGTTCAAAAGGCAAGGAAAAAAGCTTGGCGCTTTTGGTGTTGGGATGAGGCCAAGCTAAACACCTCCACATTTATGATTTGTGTTTCTCCTCAGCTGTTGGGGTTCCCTGGCATTTCTGCCACTGCTCAGGGGCTGCCTGGAGGCACTGTGGATCCCATTGTTGTGTAGAGCAAATACATGGAGAGCACCTGGGGAGAAATAAAATTCCAATTCTTTGACCTTTTTAAGAGAAACTTTACTGCATCTGCCTTGACAAAGAGGCAATTCCTGTAGGTGCAGGATTCCTATTTTCCATGAGAGGAAGCGTTGAGAAATGTGTGGGTGAATCCACACATTTTTCCATTGCTGTTTAAATGTGTACTTCAATGTTAGATTTTAAAATATGTGTAAACCAACCAGCAAACCATAAATCCTTATTAAAACTCACTGAAACCGTTGAAATGTGTATTTTTCTTGAAATCACACTCAGGCCTTGTTTGTTTCTTTGGGTTTTGTTTTAAAAAGTTCCAACAGTTTGCTTTTCAGAAAACTCTACATCAAGTCCTATATCAGATTTTTCTTTCCCACTCCATACACCTACATATTTTTATAGGTATAAATAATAACCATAACGTTCTTGAGCTTGAATAACCCTCTTCTGTCTTAGTCCATCAGAGCTGAGGTTGCCCTCTGTACTCAGCTGTCAGCTGCCTTGTTCTGCTCCCTGCATGGCTCAGTGCTCCTTGCTGAAGGCTGCTCTAGCCAGAACCCACATCATGCTCTAGGAGTTGGTATTCAAGGGAAAAAATGACGAGAAAGAGCCCTTTGAAGTTTGCATGTGCAGGGCCCAGCAGGAGCTGCTGGTTAGAAGGAAAATATGAACTAGAAGTTGTATGTTTTAGTAGTTAAGGTAATTTATTATCCTTTGGTACACTTTATCAGGATATGCAGTAAATTGCCCAGTTGTGTGGCTTTTTAAATTTAAGTTCAGCTACCTTAATACAGCTGCTAATTCTGCTTAGTGGGTCAGACTGGGGAGTTGCAGGGTGATTTTGTGGCTGTTGCTGTGCAGGGTCAAAGTTGGGTGATTTTGGTTCTCCTGGATGAAGAGGAGCTGCTGAGATTCATTAAGTCACAGCAGAGGCAAATTCTGCCTTGGCTTTGTTCTGCCACAGCCAGGGCAGCTCCACTCCTGATTTTTCCATGAGTGCACAGCTGAGCACCTCTGCAAATGCCCCTGTGGCCACTGGAGTAGGTCGTAGCTATGGCAGCCAAGGTGACTCTCCTGTTGCTGCTCAGAGCAGGTTTATAGCTCTGAGCTATATGTGATGAGGCACATGATGTGGCCATTGTGCTCTCCATTTGGAAATGGAAAATCAGCCCAGGCTGGGCATCCATCACCTCCTGGGCACAGCGAGGCAGCCTCACCTCTCCTTCTGCGTCAGATCTGGAAGCTAAAGGTTTTCAGGTACACATGCTGCAAAGTAACCCTTAATACCAGGTCATTTCCATGGCCAGCTGGATAAAGCACAAAGCCTGTGACAGATCTTTGGTGTGCAAAGCCTCTGATGCCCTTGAGTAATGTCTGGCTGGCAGCTGCCTCCATGGATCCCTGAGCAGGATGAGGGGCTGGTTTGAGAGATCTGTGCCATGTAGTTCTTGCCTCTTAGTCATTAAATATCATGTACTTACTAACCTTTCTTTTAGACAGCAGCTAATGGAATTAGGGATATTTTATGTCATCTCTACATCAATAATGCAATATGGGCCACATCAAGAATTGATTTTTTTGGTGTGTGTTTGGGGAAGGAAGCAGAAAGATAATTTAACTCTTGACAGTGAGAGATTTCTTTCTGTAACTCCAGTTTGATGTAGATTCTTGTTGTGACCTTGAAGTCACATCTAGAAGCAAGGAGGCTAATTAGTAGAATTTTGTAATTACTTTGGATAACTCCCTAAATTACAGCCATGCAATAAAATCAATACCCCTGGAGCAAAGCAAGTTGTATGCAAAGACAGGTTAGTGTGTTATTCTGGTTGTATTGCTGTGCTGCATAGGCTGTAATATCAGTGTTTTATTGTGTCTGCAAACTGGGTGTTGGTTGAGTTTGTTTGGTTTTGTTGGTTTGGTTTTTTTTTCTCCATGGGATAGCCTGTGAGCAGAATTCTTGCATGTGCTATTCCCACGCCTGTTCTCCTTCAGTCAGAGAAAATCTGCACTTCTACTTGCTAGTGCCAAGTTTGCTGTGTCCTTTGAGAGGATCAGTGGCATCCTCTAAGCTGCCTCCAAAAAGCAGGAATAACTTGAGCTTGCCTGTGCCTTTGCAGATGGTGAGGGAACGCCGTGACTTAGCAGAAATAATCCAAGGCAGGAACGTATCCAAAAGGAGATGGCAATTCCATGGGGCAGGAGAGAGCATTGGCAGTGTTTGCCACTTCTAGATAAGCAAGGAATGGACTTTTATAAGCTGCAGGTTCAGTTGACAAAACTTCCCTGAAGGCTGACAGGAAGCTTTTAATTGAGCATTGAACACTGCAGAAGTCTGGAGTTTATATGCATGAGCTGACATACACCTGCTTGGGTTTGTTTACCCTGCATATTGAGTATTGAAAAAACAGAACTGATGTGTTCTACAATTTGATTTTTTTGTTTTGCACATTGTAAGTATATATTCAAACATTTGTAACAAACATTTATTTGGGGACATGATGTGCAAGGACTGATATTTTGAACATAGAATTGTTTGGTTGGTTGGTTTTTAAAGCAGAAAGGATTTCACATGAAGCTTTTGCTTATCTCTGTGGTACTGAAAGCTTTCTGTTCTGTTACCAGAAGTTTTACTGCCATTATTGTTCATTCATTATTCTAATAGAGATTAGTTATTTTTTGAGGAAAGAGTAGCACTTAGGTAGCATTTCCAGATTAATATCTTGCTTTTTTCTTTGTTTTATAGGGTAATAAATATAAGTGGGATTTCTCTTTCGTGCTGTTTTCTAGTGGTTTTGGGGAATTCCTTGAATTTGCAAATGGGGTGCTAAAATATGAGGACAGGCATTTTGGTCAATACTTCTATTGACAACATGGATGAGGGTATCAAGTCTTTCATCAGTAAATTTGCAGATGACACTAAGCTGGGAGCATGTGTCCATCTGTTGGAAGGTAGGAGGGCTCTGCAGAGAGACCTGCAATGGTTGGATGGATGGGCAG